>QANX01006030.1:225-12774 GCA_003254975.1 Ochetophila trinervis
TTTTGCAAACAAAGAAGGGAGGGAAAAGTTCAATAGGAACTATCTTATCTATAAAAATGATGGCAAACTCCCTCACATTTTCCCCAAGTAAATGAAAAGATGCAGGTATAAAATTTTAACATGCATAAAAGCAGAAACCAATATTTTATAGGAGCTCTCAACCCGAGATAATCTTGAAACAGGGAAATTTCATATCACAGACTGCAAAGTTGCCTTGGGTAGGTCCAATAGTTGCTGCACATAATATATTCCTCTTCTGCTTAGAGTATCTTCGAGAATCCTACGCTAATTCTCGAAATAGTCCTATCTAAGGAAATTCTTTCAGAAAATCCTACAGAAAATCCGGCAGAACTTCCCCTAAACATTGAACCACCCAAAAAAACAACCTTGTACTAAAACAATATATGCATATAATCACAGCACAGCAGCAAACCACATACAGAAATTAATATAGTAAAGATCTCAGATCCTCATAAGTTGAGATACACTATAACAAAATCAGAGCAGTTTCTAAGGTAATTAAAAACACCCAATTCAAATCTCACACTTACATACAATTTCCAAACCAAAACAAGATTCTTAAAAGTTCAAATGTTAAGATTACAATATGCATCAATATGCTCCAAGGAACAACCTTTCTCTACACACTTAACTACCTATTACCAAGAATTTGAATTCTCCTACCACTCATAAACATAAGTAATTAGACTACACCTTGGGTCCCCACTAATCTCTAAGAATCACTAAAGACATGAAATTATAAATCAATTTCATAAACATAACCCAATTCATTCAACTACAACTCTTAACATATAAAAATCTTATAATTCTAAATACCAGAAATTAAGGAACAAGTTATATATTATTATAAAGCACTTGATATGGGTAATGCAATGGTGAGTTTACCTCACCAAAAACCACCGGCGATGACCGGATTTCTTGCCCGAAAATGTGTGGTGGCTGCCATATTTAAAACCTACGAACCACTACAAATTAGGTGAAACTAAGGTTAGAAATGGGTTTAAATGGTCCAAGACATGTGGAAACAAGTACCTTCGTCGCCGCAAACTCACCGAAAAACGGCGATCGGTGGAGATGTAAGCCACCGGTTTTCTTTCCTTTTTTCGGCGATACAGGCTGTTCCACGGGTAGTCATTGGTATGAGGTGGTAGAGGAAGTCGCCTACTTCAAGTTTCGTGTTGTGGTCGTTCAGATCTGGTCAGAAAATGGGCCGTTGCCTGCGAAGAAGGGTGAGGTGCGGTGGTAAGCTGTCGCACTGGAGAAAGGAAAAAATGGGAATAAAATGGAGAGACCGGTCGAGGGAAAATAGGGGAATAAGAAGAAAAAAATAAATAAAGGGATTTTGAAAATTTCCCAAATTTTTTTAACATATTTGTAATAAATTGAAATACTAATTGTGACAACAAGCTTAAAATTCCGTCACAGTTATACTAAATGTATGGGTGGGTAATTTTCATTTTAAATTTTCCGGTCAAAATCTAAACCTTTATTTGAATTTTAAGTGTAATTGTGACAGAATGACCGTCACAATAACAAAATATCCAAATGTGACGGATATAACACTGTCACAGAATCATTGTAAATTTTATATTAATTTTTTTTTCATGGAATCTGTGACAAAATTTGTATTTCCTTCACAGATGAACTCAAAAAATTTAAAAAAAATTTCCCGCCCAGGGATTTAGCCCCACTATTCAGGTTAATTTGTGACGGGCAAAAATGCGTGACATTTATCCTAAAATAAATTAAAAATTGTGACTGCCGTTGATAAGTCCGACACTATAAACACCTTTATGTGATGGGCAATTTACGGTCACAAGGATTCCGTCACAAAAGCCCCGTTTTTTTTGTAGTGAGTGCTTCAGTTAGTGTCTGGCCATCCATAGAACCAAAACATGTTTAATAGGTTTAGTGGGAAAACATTGTTGATATACCTGTACATGAAGCATGGAAACTAGACAAAGAGATCCAAAAAGGGATGCAACACCGGTGTTCAGTTGCTACAAGCCACGAGTATGCTTTAGCCATCAAGTATTAAATGTCACAAACTAATAATAATAGCACAAACTGTAATATAACTAAAGAATGTATTCCAAATGGAATTAAAGAATATAAAAGAGTGAAAAAGATAAGGCATAGATAACCAAGCCCATCCATAGAAAGTATTGCATGAGAAAAGCACCAAAACGCATCCATCTTGCCCATCAAACATGGCATATAATTAGTTGGTCTCAACCAAATTAAGACAGAAAAGTCTGAAAAATAAAAATAGAAACCTTAAGAAAAACTCAATCCATGTTCAACGAACTAATAACAAAGAAAGCAAAAAGCCAGAGAAGATATGTAAGATATATTAAATATATAGGAAGAGTATTCACCTTCACTTGAATGTCATTTCCACATGCCTTGAAATGTTATTTTATCTTCCATGAAATAAAAGCAGGGGTTTTAATTAAACTCTAAAATATGCCTATCACAAGAACCAATAGAGAAGGACAATGATATATCCAAACTATAATGTGTAAGCCAAAATAGAATAAAGTAGAGCCAAACTAGAATAAAATAAATAAATAGTTACATAGATACATAGATGGCGACAAACTAGAATAACATAGGTAAATAAATAGATAGATTGATAGACCATTTTACCTTCATGATGTAAAAATGTACCATAAAAGTCAAGAGCCTTTTTTTAATATATAACTGTCAATATGAGAATAAGCAATAAAATAAAATATGCAAACCAAAAATAAATACGTGATATTAACAGATCTGAATTTCTTTTACCTTCATGGTTGGTTTTAGCTTAAAACTCTCCTCTCTTTGTGACCAGCTTTGATATCCACGAAACAGAGGAGGAGACCAAAAAATTTGCATTTGCATTCTCACAGACCACTACAAGAAATCTGGCCTACAGTTACAATGACTTTTCGTGACTGACTTGTTTCTACCTATGCAACTTCAGCAGTGACACACTGACACTTGCAACATCTCTTTAAGGATAATTAGCAAGTTTATAGGACCTGGATGCTCACATTATATAGTAGCAATAACTTTAGCATAGTTTACAAGCTCACGTGGCTCAAGATCCTTAGGTGGTTCTGCCAAAGGGAAAGACTTTCTTCTTAACAAAGGCATCCTTCTAATCAGCTTGGAAGGACCCTAATTTATGGAAGTCTACTTACTGCAACATAACAGCAAAACAACCTGATAAGAGACATAAGTCATTATCATTTTCAAACATGGAAGAAAGAAAACACAGCTTGGATGAGCCAATTACAAAATTTAACTTAGTTCGGAGGTAATGTTACACTTGGTGAGAAACTAAAAAAACCATACAAATATGTTTATGGTGGTGTACAATATCAATATGTACAATATGATTACCTTCAGCGGTAACAAATAATTTAAGAAAGAAAGCTTTAATTTATTGAAGTTAAATGAGTCCTATGATAATGGAACTTATTAGGAAACTACATGATATCTTTGAATCCTTCAGACAGAACAGAGCATTCTACCAAATTTCTTTCTAACAGTATAATATATTGCAATGGCTCTCCACCCCTTTCGGTTCAATCAAATGTTGTTGATCTCCACTAACCACATGGCTCTAATTGGCTCTTTAAAGCTGCCATTTGTTAAAAAAGCTGGAAATTTATTTTTTAAAAGGAAAATTTCATATGCACCTTTAATCATGGATGGGATATAAAATTCGCTACAGGAATGGTAATTAAAAATCATATCCTGCCCTTTTTCGTTGCCCCTCTTAATTCCAAATGATTTCAAAATAATGTTATATCACTACTTTTTAAATTAAAATGTAGTTTGCATATGATTTAAAATTTTAGATTCAAAACTGCTTTTACTCAAAAAGAAAAATGATGCCAAAAAGGAAAATACTTGAAGGAATTATTTCTATAAACTAGCACACCAAACTCTACTTTCTGTTTATAAAAGCCAAAAAAGTTTTACAAGTTGAATAGAGAGATTACACACAAAAAGCCAAAGAAAATACAAAATCATTTCTCACAATGTTTCATAGCCACCCATCAGTGCCTAACGGTGGTGTCAATCATATTCATGGGTAGTGTCAATCATATTAATGAATGTATATGGAATTCATCTCATTGCAGAAACCCTAAACAACCAAAATAAGAGAAAAAGAAAAGATAAAAGCACACCCACAGAATCAGATGAAATGGCAACAAAGATTCAGAACAACAAACTCACAAAGAGAAAACCATGGCATAAAATTTGAAACCATTTGAAATAAATTAGTAACAAATCATCTTAGCAAATTAAAGGAACCCAGAAACCATATTATTCTTCTCAGACTTGCACCAAAAAACTAGTTTCCCAATCAATTTCAACTCTCTCTTTCTCCTAACCAATTCATCCTCACCATCATTCAAACAAACAAACGAAAAAAACCTAGTCACCCAAACTGAAAATGAAACCCTAGAACACCCTCATTCTTAGAAAATCCCAAAAATGCGAAAACAACAGAAGCTGCGAAACATCAATAGCATTGCATAAAGAAAAAAAATAAAAATAAAAAGTGAGGGCGGGCAAGCAATTAGCAATCAGGAAAAAATGGACAGTGCAATGCAAAACAGAGGGTCCAATCGCATGCATGAGAGGAAAAAAAGAAAAGAAAAGAAATGTGCAACCGCCATAAATCACCAAAAATAGCAAATGACTTATGTGACATGTGCAACGAATTAACATGGAAAATAAAGAAATCATACCAGATTGAAACAAAGAAGAAGAAAAATTGAAAAGGCAAAAAAAAAAAAAAAAAACTTAAATTTTTTAACAAAGATTGAAACCTAATGGGGGATATGCCGGTGGGAGAATCAAGTGAAGAGATGCTTCAATGAACCTGGTGAGGGAGATCTTGCATGCCTATTGTGGTTGGATTTTTGACGTTTCCATTGAAGGTGGGTTTTCAAAAATCATATTTTTTTAGCTATTTAGAGGGAGAAAAGCTAAAATCTAAGCTTCCCAGTGGATTTAAAAAGTCCGAATCATTTGGAAATTTAATAGATTGAAGTTGGGTGGGTAGAAATTTAGGTAGCAAATTGTATCTCTTCTCTCCCTCTCAATTGGAGGCTGTCAATCTGGCTTCTCAAACCCTAAATCCCCCAATCTCACTCCCTCTTCTCCCTAGCAGATTTTTTCTGTATCAACCCTTTTCACCTAGCCCTTGCGCATCTGAGAAGAAAAAATTGATCTTTATTTTTGTTCTAAGAGTTAAAAATACATAGCTATTGGTATTTAGAATAAAAAAATTTATTAAATTTAATTAACAATTGTGACGCAAGTATTCAAAATTCCGTCACAGTTATGCTAAATACATGAGAGAGAAATTTTTTTTCAAAAGTTTCCGGTCAAAATGTGCAGCCTTGTTTGAATTTTAGAATTAATTGTGACAAAATGACTGTCAAAATTAATAATATAACTATGACCGATATACCATTGTTACAGAATCATTTTGAATTTTTGATTATTTTTTTTCATGGAATCTGTGACAACATTAGCTATACACCGTCACAGATGAACTCAAAAAATTCAAAAAAAATTTGATTCCAAACAATTTATGACAATTAGTGACAGCAGCTTATGACGAGGTAAAATTTGTCTTATTTGATGTACAATATGTGATGATCCACATGTCTTCGTCACTATAAACCCTATTTATGCGACGGTTAAGTGAACGTCGCAAAAATTTCTGTCACTCCTTTTTCTTGTAGTGAGATATTCAATCCATCTTTTTTTTTAGCTTGTAAGATTACCACTGAATTCTAAGTATCCGATGTATTTACGCTTTCTTCTTTTATGCTCTACTACTCTCGTTTTATGTTTATGCTTTTATTCCTTATTAGTCTTATATAGTTACACATTGTTGATTTTTATTATGAAACTATTACAATTATATTAGCAACAATTTTAATTCCATTAATAATTTAGTACCTTTATCTTTATATTTTTATCCTCGGATGTAATTATACAATGACTTTAAAATTATAATTTCTTACTTTTATTATACAAAACAAATTACAGTTGTGTTATTTGTATAATTAAATAAGAAAAAAAAAACAATGAATAACTAAAATGCAAAATATAAAATATATATTTTTTAAAATGCATGAAAAAAAAAATATAAAATAAAATATTTTTAAAACCACGTGCAATTTTTGAAATACAATTAGATGCCATATTATTCTCGACAGAAAGAGATTATCCACCAAAGACTTGGCCGTCCAACCATGTTTTGGTCTCCTAATTAAGTCCTGCAGTTAATTATAAGAAATTATTTTATCAGAAAACCTTTTATGTGGATGCTGATTTGCAAATGGTTCATAAGCACAATATTTATCTTGTTGTTGACATGATATATATGTTACCATATACCAACACCATAAGTCTCCTGCCTTGTGATTATGATTTTGATTCCTTCCTAGTTCTTCTTTTCCTATCAGAATTTACTTCAAAGCTGATTGCTATAGACAGCAAATCGCCATAATATTAAGAGCTTGAGTCAAAAGCTTTAAAATTTACAAGTTTCAAACCCATGGAATTCTTGAAGTTAGTACATCTACAAAGTAAGTCGACATCTCTTAGCCAAGTACAACTTCTTCTATCCTATCAGTCTCCTTTACACATCTTCCAGTATCATATTCCAAATAGCTCAACATGTTAAAGATGATCCGTCTAATGCTTATTTAAACCCAGTGATGTCAACTATTTATTGTTGAAAACTGAACGCACACTTCCTTAGTTGCCATGTACTGACACACCTCAGCAAAATGATGGTGTCACCGAGAGGAAACACCTGCAACCTGGCCCGACTATTAGAAGTGATGAATTAGTGAAGGAATAGCCCAATTTTTTCTATCCTGTCAACTCCAGTTACATTTCCTACAGTACCATTTTCGAAACAGCTTAGCATTTGAAAAATGATTACTCTAATACTCATTTAAACTCCGTAGCATCAATAGTTTGATGTACAAAACAACCTGGTTGCAGAGCATTGAAAGTGATGAATTGGCAAAGTTATAGTTTTAAGAGGAAGACATGTAATCCATGAGAACATAGATGCTTCTGTTGATGTAATATAATAGCTGATGCAATCTCTTAAAAAACTGTCATTTTAAGCAGGCTCTAATACTTGCCCGACTTCTTGGCAGGCGCATTAACCTAGATAGCCTTAAGGTTGGTTCTATATCACATTGCTTTTACTTTTTTTCATTTTCTAAATATTAAAAGACTGACAATTACCCATATGTTTTGTGACTAAATTTAAGCATTTTTTGTGGTTGTTTTCTGCCTTTTAGATTGAGAGCTTGTACCCTGAAGAAATGGGATCCAGTGTAATGCCTAGCGAAGAATTTCTTGGCAGTGCAATTTTGTTGCTTGATAAAGATATCCAAGAGAGAGTCCATAAGGCTTCCTTGAATGGGAATGTCCTGCGTTATGTCTGTGTGATTGAGGGGTCAAGGTAATCTTTCTTCCTATCTATCTGTTTATGTGCATTTTGCACTTGCTTTGTGGTGCATGTGTCTCTGTTATGTATGTTTGTGTCTGTCTTTTGTTTGCTTGTGCTTGTCTTGTCTTGTATTGAAAACAACTTGTAAAAAGTCTGAAATGGCTACTGTAACTAACAACTTATTGTTATCTCTTTAGGTGTGAAGTTGGCATTCAAGAACTTCCAAAGAATTCTGCTCTTGGAAGACTTCGAGGAAGTGTTAATGTGGTAGGCTCCCTTCTCTTTTGTCTTTATTTTCAATCTGACTGGCTAAGTAATAAAGTATATACAATAATACAACAAACAAACGACAATGACAGTGTCTATCTTGTTTCTTTTCCTGTGGGACTTGAAAAGGATAAACTTTATACCATGTTGTTCATTTACTAGAGTGCATATCATATATTCATATGGTTGTTTTTTAAATGTTAACTGTGCTAGTTTACTGATTGATTGAGAAACTAGGTGTGAAATTTATATGTACAGTTTCAATTTTGAGTTTGTGTGAATGACGTGAAAATGACTAGGAGACCAATACTATGAATTGATACTGTTACTGGGATACTTTTAAGGGCACAATTTCTTGTCTAGACATAAAGATATAAATTATCATGAATCCAAGGACTAATGTTTCAGTGCTACTAATTTTTGGTTTTGACTTTCATAAACTCTGTGACAGTAGCATTACTACAATTTCCTTAGTAATACATATGTTATATCTATAATTATAATCATGTAAACTAGATTTCTTCACTAACTGATTTTCATATAAAGCTTGACCATTTCTAAAATGATGGAACTATGCAACAGTTGGAGATATACAGCCGCTGTTATAATGAACAGCCATTGGTTATTCAAGGTGCTGGAGCTGGCAATGATACTACAGCATCAGGTGTCCTTGCTGATATTCTTGATATTCAGGATTTATTTCCTTGAAACTCGGCTCTCTACGCTACGAAGGAGAAACCATTTGCAAATACATTTCTGTAGGAATTGCATCCTTATATGTGGGTTTTCCTATAGTTTTGAGTTGACTGAAAATAATAAGAAATAGAACCTTTTTTTTTTTAAAAAAAAATTTCTTGTAGAAAGAACTTTGCTCTACTTTTCATCAACCTCAACTTGTCTATTAATCTTCTTCTTCTTCCTTTTGATTCTTCTTTCTCTCTGTTTTTTACACGCTTATGTCCTGTATTTTCCTTGTAATTTTATCTAGCTATTAAATCAATCAGCAAAGAAAAACCAATTCCTCCTAATCTGGCGAGGCTACTAAGTTAATTATAATGGTTACATATATATATATATATACATGTGTGTGTGTGTGTCTATATATATATATACATATATATATATATATATATTTATATTTGTCTTCCAGCATTTCATAATGAGAAATCTATATTTGGACTACTAGTCAAGACATTTCAATTTCAGCTTTATGCAATCGAAAAAAGAAAGTAATAGGTGTACGTTTGAAAAGTATATATATGCAGCCAAAAACTCAAGGGATATTCAATATTTTGAATCAAAACGCAAACTTCAATGATTATTTTTCATGACAACATAAATTATTGTATACAGTAAGAATTAATTAATTAGTAAAATCATTGGCCATTTCACAAACTCAACTATTCCCATATTAATCAAAATGTGATATTCATTACACTAAACAAGTTACAAAACATTCTTACTTTTTTGGATTAAGGTTTTGGATAGTGGGCCATATATTTGTTGTCTATGGACTATATACATATATTATTTTAATGGACTTGAATTTTTCTTTGTTTTGGTAATAATTAATAAAATTTAATGTGCATTGAATTTAATGGACTTGTAGGAGAAGTAAGAAAGCTCAAACATGGACTTTAATGCCAAATTTGTGAAGAAAATGAGGTTTTAGGTTTGCTTAAAAAAAATTTAGGGATGGTGAATTTAATTAGTTTTGAGGTAAGCAAACTAAATACAATTAAAGCACAAAATGTTTTCCCACAGGCATCTAAGTTGTACTTTATTTTTGGCTAACATCGCAACAATTTTAGAGTAGCATATAGCAACATACACAATCTTAAAGCTATATGGTACAGATAAACAGGACAAGATCAAAACTCAGCAACTTCAGTCCGATCAAAATAGCAACCAGTAGAGCCTCCATCTGGTATAAGAGCCAACTTCACAGGACCTGCAGCTCCTTCTTCTAAAGTCATAGTCCCTGTATGCCAATTCAGATCTGTATTGACAAAACCAGGATGTACACAGTTGATGTACATTTTGTTGTACTTCTTAGCAAGAATTCTAGTGTATGCATTTAGAGTAGCTTTTGAGATGCTGTATGCAGGGAGCATCAATGTCCATCCATTGGCTTCAAGTGCATCTTCTTTGAAATCATGTCGAAATCTTTTCACAATTGCATCCACCTTCTCTTCTGTCAAATTGTCTATGTCCCCGAGTTCGTTTCTTATGCTTTCGCTTGGAATTCTCTGCATAATGATTTTTCCACATAGTGAATTTAGGATATAATGCTATACTTACCTAAATATTCATCAAATTTATTAACTAAATGACAATATTGGATGATATATTCATATAACTTAAATATGGATAAGTGAACTCTTAAATGGATAAGTAAACTAGACCAATTAAATATTGCCAACTTATTTGCCATGTCATTTGATAAATAAATAAATATGGTCAATTTTTTTAATAAGTCTAGCATTATTGCGTAGTATCAAGAAATAGGAATGGTTACCTTGAGCTCACTCCTGAGAGAGGAAACATTCACAATCCTTGCCCCTGCAGGAGAAAGCTGCAAGAGTGGGAGAAGAGCTTCTGTCACTATTTTCACTCCATAGTAATTAGTATTCAAGCATTCTTGGGCTTTCTCATAGTTATGTTTTATAACTCCTTCAATTACATTCACTACCTTCCCTGCAAGCTGCACAAAACAAAGTAATTCTTCTAAGAAACATATACACATTCACATATATATGGTTGAGACATAAATTTTGAACTTACCCAAGATGTTGGATCTATGTTTAAGGTTCTTAGTCTTTCCTCATCAACTACAACTCCAGAGGCTCCAGCATTATTCACCTGTCCAAATTAATCAAACTCACCAATTTAATCTTCACTTTAACAAATCAAAGAGGAGTACAAAAGTGTCCCTCTAGTATCAGAATGAATTCTTAACTCTTTAGCAGCTCATTTCTTCTACCTTTTTTTTTTTCATTTTCTTCAGGGTACCTCCAAATTTATGCAGTTTCTTCAATTTGGATTACTGTTTTTCTCTTAAAAATTTCCTTCCAAAATAATTGAGAATACACATTCCCTTTTCAAGATGTTGTTGCAAGTTAATTGGCCAGCAACACAGAACTTTTTTCTCTGATATTATTCTTAGCTAGTTAGGCAAAAAGTTATAAAAGCATAGACTTGAATTTCCAAATGATTGGAGTTTATATGTCATTATTTTTCACTTACCAATATATCAAGCCTGCCAAATCTGTCTTTCACAAAGTCAGCTAAAGACTGGATGCTAAGTGGGTCCAAAAGATCAAGTTGATGAAAAACCACACGATCCGACAAACCCATCTGATGGAGCAATGATGTGGCTTCTATTCCCCTTTTCTCATCTCTAGCAGTTAACACCACAGTTACCCCTTCAATACCCAGTTGCCTCACTGTTTCAAAACCTATGCCTTTGTTTGCTCCAGTAACCACTGCAATCCTATAAAACACCAACACCAAAGCATGACCCAAAAAAAAAAAAAAAAACTCAGAGAAAATTTTGGAACTTCAAAAATGGGGAAAAAGAAGAAGAAGAAACAGATTTAAGTACCTCTTTGGTGTATGATTTCTGTTGGTTGTCATTTTGCAGGAGATGATAGAGGCTCTGGTGAGACTTTTTGATGTTCTGTTGCTGGACCAGATTAGCTCACAAGGTTCAGTGATAGTTTGCCAGATTTGGCATCTTAAAATCATGCTTTAAACTTTGATTGATTTACTGTATCCACTCATAATAGTGACAGTCCTATCTTTTTTCAGATAGAGACACTCCTAAGTTTGTAAAAAAATTATTTTTCTTGTGGCTAGGGTTTGAAAAAAAACAAAAACAAAAACAAAAAAAAAACAAAAACGTTATGTGGCGTTTAGTGCAAAATGAAATGGTCGCGCTATTATTTAAGAGGTAGTTTCTGTATTTTTGATTGCCAAACATGCAATAGGCTTAATTTTATACAGTCCACTGTTTAGTACGTGGCACCAAACATGCTGCCATATAAAGCAAACGCATAAATTAATATAACAAGCATATCAAATCAGCTGAAATCCTCTAGCCATAAACAAATTCTTACATTTCATAAATGAAATTATTTTCTTCTTTTTTTCGATTACATGGATGATGGAATTTTATTTCCATAAAAGATTAAACTTCGGATTTAAAAAAGTACTCTTAATAATTTTACTATTAAACTAAGCCTATGAATACTTCATAAATAAAAATAAATCATGTATATGTTTCGACTCAGCAGAAGAATTTAATCCAGATATAGATTCTCACAGAGGAAGAATTTGAAACTAAAAAGTATTTTAAAAATTTATAAGAGCATGCAGACTCTGGTTGACTTCTCTAAAATTTAATGAATTATAGAAAAAGAATCCAAAATAATTGATTTTGTGAAGGCAGATTAATAGTATACTGTGGGTGATAAATTGACTAATTTCATCTAGCTTTATGGAAGAGTTAAGCTGAGAAATTAATCTAAGGTATTGTCAAAATTGTCCCCAGGACTTGGGATCATGCATGCTTGAAGCAGATAGTGAAGCTCAATCTTTATTTTTTCTAAATTAATTTGTTAATTAATGTAAGATTCCCCAATTTTGAATAATTAAAAAAGGACAATTTTGCCATCACAATGATCATTTAGGGCAAAATAGTCTTTATGCTTATTTCAAGATGACAATTTAATCCAATTAAATCACCACAAACAAATAAATAAGTATAAAAA
>QANX01006032.1:0-14761 GCA_003254975.1 Ochetophila trinervis
GGTTTGTTTGGCCGGAGCACCGTGGATGTAGACAGAGTTTACTTTGTTGAACCACGTTAAATTGTTGTATCTTCTTTACTGTTTTCTGTTCATTAACGGTCCAACACCGTTCCTCAAAGGTTTCTGGTAATATTTTTCTTTAACATTTGGTATCAGAGCTTGTTTCGTTTGTTGATTATGAAATTTCTTGTTCTTGCTTTTATGTTATGGTTACTTAAGGATTTTTTCTTTTAATCTAAGAAGGCTCTGTAGTGGAAACACTGTAGGTCCGTAAAGATTAACGGTTTAAATTCTTTTGTTCTGTTACTATGCATTATTTGTTGTTAATCTTGGCTTTGTCCTTGTCTCTCTGAGTCTACTTTTCGGATCATCATCTATCTGGTAGAAAACTGATGATTTTACATCTTCTTTAAAGATCCATAGAGCCTTTAGCCTTTTTCTGTAGTGTTTGTGTGACTGTGTCCCTTTATGATTTTAAGAGTTTCTTTAAAGAAGGTGACTAGACTCGGTTTTTTTCTATAGATTGGAGGTCCTGGTTTTCTTTTAGAGAACGAGAGGTTCTGGATCAATCTTTTGTTCAAGGTTGATCATTTGTCTTTGTGATTTCTTTTATTACTTCGTGTTGAATATATAATTGTTTCTTTCCTATATATATTTTTCTGTTCTCTGTGTGGTGAAAATATATATAAAACAAATATATTGTCTCTGTTTTAATTTCTTTTTCAAAATCTTTTGTAAGTATTTTGTTTTGACTCAAATATATACTTGTTCTCGAGTTTTTGTTGTTTATTTTCACTGTGATATATAAATATATAATATGTCTCCAAAAGTGGAAGTGGAAGTCTTCAATGGTAAGGGAGATATTTCCTTCTATGGAGAAGAAAGATGAAGGCTGTTTTGGTCCAAATGAAGGTTGCTAAAGCAATCGATGGTTCCTACATCTCAGAAACTGATGACACAAAAAAGGTAGAGATGGATGAAATTGCCTTTAGTACTATCATATTGCATTTGTCTAATAGTGTGCTTCGAAAGGTGAATTAGGTAAAATCTATTTCTGAACTTTGGACTAAACTTGAATCTTTGTTTCTTACTAAGTCTCTGCCTGATCATATTCGTTTATTAGAAAAATTCTTTAGTTTTAAAATGGATGCTACTAAGGACCTTGAA
Organism: Ochetophila trinervis; assembly: GCA_003254975.1. NCBI lineage: Eukaryota > Viridiplantae > Streptophyta > Magnoliopsida > Rosales > Rhamnaceae > Ochetophila > Ochetophila trinervis. The sequence continues at coordinate 1,168 of QANX01006032.1, forward strand.
TTTAATTTGGATATCTATAATAGTTTAATGCTAAGTTTGACTGATTGTGGTGAAAAGTTTGCTGAGGAGCATTATTATGTTATTTTAATAAATTCTCAGCCTGATTCTTTTAAAGATGTTAAAAACATAATTAAGTATGGTAGAGATTCTTTAACCTTAGATTCTGTCTCCAATGCTTTAAAGTCTAGGGAACAGGAGTTCAAAAATGAGACTAAAAATGAAATCTTATTTGTTAGAGGAAGACCTGTTGTTAAAATTAATAATTTTAATAAGAAAAATAGGTTTAACTCTAGGAGTAATTCTAAGCATAGATCAGGGAATAACTTTGATAATCATAATAATAGAAGCAATAGCAATAATAATAATAGACTATGCTATTATTGTAAGAAACCAGGGCATGTTATTAAAAACTGTTTTAAAAGAAAAAAGGATGAAAATGATAAAATAAAGTCTTCAAATATTAATAAAACTGTTTCTGGTGAAGTATCTAATGTTTCTTCTGATTATTCTTTGTGTGAAGTATTAATGGTATCCTCTGTGATGACTTATTCCGAATGGGTTTTGGACTTTGGATGTTCTTTCCATATGTGCCCTGATATTAATGCATTTTATGATTACTCTGAAATATTTGCTGGAAATGTATTGCTTGGTAATAATTTTTCTTGTGATATTGTTGGTACTGGTAGCATTAAACTTAAGCTGCATGATGGATCTGTTAAATCCCTCTCTAATGTTAGACATGTGCCTAATTTGAAAAGAAGCCTAATTTCAATTGGCATGCTTGATGAGTGTGGCTATAATTGTAAAACTGAGAGTGGTATGATGAAAATATCTAAAGGTGCTTTGACTGTCATGAAAGGAATTAAAAGAAATGGTTTGTACATTCTACTTGGAAATACCTGTAATGACTGTTTAAATGCTTCTGTGAATAATTCTGCTGATTTTACAATTATGTGGCATCAAAGATTAGGTCATATAAGTGAGAAAGGATTATATTACTTAAATAAAATGAATGTGTTTGGCAAAGACAAAGTTAGTAAGTTAGAGTTCTGTGAAAACTGTGTGTTAGGAAAACAACATAAACTGAGTTTCAATTCTAGTGTGAAAAGAGCTAAGTCTGTTCTTGATTATGTTCACTCTGATTTGTGGGGCCCTTCCCGTATTCAAACCCAAACTGGTAAGTACTATTTCCTTTCAATAGTAGATGATTTTTCTAGAAAAGTCTGGATATCCCTTTTAAGATCAAAGGATGAAGCTTTTGCCAAGTTTAAAGATAGGAAAACTTTAGTAGAAAACCAATTAGAAAAATATGTTAAGGTTCTTAGGACTGATAACGGGTTAGAGTTTAGTAATAGGGAGTTTGATGAGTTTTGTACTTCTGAAGGCATCCTTAGGCATAGATTAGTGAGACATTCTCCTCAGCAAAATGGAGTTGCTGAGAGAATGAATAGGACCCTCCTAGATTAGGTGAGATGTATGCTAATCTCATCTGGTCTCCCCTATTTGTTTTGGGGTGAAACCATAATGATTGCTGCTTACTTAGTTAACTTGCCACCCTCCTCTGCCCTTGAGTTTAAGACTCCTGAACATCTATGGTCTGGTAAGGTTCCAGACTATAGTAAACTTAGTGTCTTTGGCTGTGCAGCATATGCACACCAAACTATAGGAAAACTTGAACCTAGAAGTCAGAAATGTGTTTTCTTAGGCTATCCTCAAGGGGTTAAGGGTTATAGACTTTGGTTAAGGGAGGACCAGGGTTTTAAGGTTATAATTAGTAGGGATGTTATCTTTGATGAGAGTAGTATGCCCTGTAAACTAAAAGGTCAGGGTGAACCAGTTTTAGAGAGTCAGGACAACAACTATACTAGGGAGCTTGAGTTATTTTCAGAGGTGGAGAATAACCTGAGTAAACCCACTGAGGAGACTGAGGAAGACCCTGAGACAACTAAGTCAGATGAACACATTGTCTCAAGGGGTCTGAGTGAACCCGAAGGAAGTCTAGAAAATGAGAATCCTATTTCCAGTGATACTGTAAACCCTGAATACCTATTAACCAGAGATAGAGCCAAAAGGAAAATAATTCCTAATAAAAGACCTGCCTTTGCTGATTGTATTGATTATGCCTTAATCTCTTATCTAGAACTTTCAGATTCTGAGCCTAAAACATATGTAGAGGCCATGAGATCTAAGCATTCTAAAAACTGGAAAGATGCCATGGATGAAGAGATGAAGTCTCTTCATTCAAATAAAACGTGGGAGCTTGTGAAACCTTCTGTTAGTCAAAGGGTCGTAGAGTGTAAGTGGATTTATAAAGTAAAGGAGGGAGTTTCTAGTGATGAATCTGTTAGGTTTAAGGCCAGGTTAGTTGCCAAGGGTTTTACACAGGTTGAGAGTATAGACTACAATGAGATCTTCTCTCCTGTAGTTAAATACACTACTATTAGAACTGTTTTAGCTTTGGTTACCCAATTTAATTGGGAATTAGAATAAATGGATGTTAAAACTGCTTTTCTTCATGGTGATTTAGATGAAACCATTTATACGAGACAACCAGAGGGTAATAAAGTGAGGGAGAAAGATGTTGAACTTGTCTGTTTGTTAAAAAAGTCCCTATATGGTTTGAAACAGTCTCCAAGACAGTGGTATAGACGTTTTGACTCATTTATTGTTAAATCTGGTTTTGTGAGAAGTCAATTTGATACTTGTTTATATTTGAAAGATATAATAACTGAAAAAACTGTTTACTTACTTCTATATGTGGATGACATGTTAATAGCTGGACCTAATTTTACTGTTATTCAAAATATTAAAATGTTGTTGAAATCTGAATTTGAAATGAAAGATTTAGGATGTGCTAAGAAAATTTTAGGTATTAATATAGAGAGGAACAGACCTGATGGTACAATGAAACTTTCTCAGTCTTCATATTTAAAAAGGGTTGTTTCTAAATTTTTAGTGGAAGATTTCAAACCTGTTAGTGTTCCTTTTGGTGGTCATTTTAAATTGTCTTGTAGTTTATGTCCTGTTACTGAATTTGAGAAAGATGATATGCTTTCTGTGCCCTATTCGAATGCTGTTGGTTTTGTTATGTATTCTATGTTATGTACCAGACCAGATTTAGCATTTTCCATTAGTATTTTAAGTAGATATATGTCTAATCCTGGAAGAGGCCACTGNCTAAGAAAATTTTAGGTATTAATATAGAGAGGAACAGACCTGATGGTACAATGAAACTTTCTCAGTCTTCATATTTAAAAAGGGTTGTTTCTAAATTTTTAGTGGAAGATTTCAAACCTGTTAGTGTTCCTCTTGGTGGTCATTTTAAATTGTCTTGTAGTTTATGTCATGTTACTGAATTTGAGAAAGATGATATGCTTTCTGTGCCCTATTCGAATGCTGTTGGTTTTGTTATGTATTCTATGTTATGTACCAGACCAGATTTAGCCTTTTCCATTAGTATTTTAAGTAGATATATGTCTAATCCTGGAAGAGGCCATTGAAAAGCTATGGAGTGGCTTCTCAGATACCTAAATACTACAGAATCAGAGGGTTTAATCTATAAAAGAAATAAATCTGGTGTGGTGTTACTTGGTTTTATGGATTCTGATTTTGCAGGTGACAGAGACAACCGGAAATCTGTTTCTTCTTACATGTTTACTCTGTGTGGTAGCTGTATAAGCTGGAAGTCTCACTTACAACCTGTGGTAGTTTTATCTACCACAGAGGCTGAATACATAGCTGCTACAGAGGCTGCTAAGAAAGCTGTATGGTTAAAAGGTTTGTTAGAGGAATTAAGAGTTTTAACTCATGAGGTAATGATGTTTTCAGATAGTCAAAGTGCTATTCATTTGTGTAAAAATCCTGTATTTCATGAAATATCTAAACACATTCAAGTTAGATATCATTTTATTAGAAATTTAATTTCTGATTGTGTGTTTAGTCTGGATAAAATTCCTACAGAGCTTAATCCAGCTTATATGGGAACCAAGTTACTTCCTATGGGTAAATTTAATAACTGCAAAGGATTGCTCCAAATTGGAGCTAACTAATTTTATTTATTTATATTTATCTGTGTGATGAAGGTCCTGTGAAACTATGCTATAATTCTAGGGAAATTCTGAATAATGTCAGAATTAGGTGGAGATTTGTTAGATATTTAATTCTGATATTATTTCATTTACTATGTTTGTTTATTGTTATTATTAATGATGAGTTGATTTGTATTCTATGATAATGGTTAATGAAACGGTGCGTTTCTCTTGGAACCGATTGAGTTTTCTTGAAGGCTACGATTATGACATATGGCTTTTTCTTGGCTGTTAGATGCGCCGCTCACTGTTTTGTATATACTTACCTTATACTGTTGAGACGGTTCAGTTGTAATCTTTCTAGGGTTTCTAGTGAGAAGTTAGAGAGAGGTGCTCTACGTGTGTTGTATTACCTATTCATCTTCATCTTTGCTGTTCTTCTTCTGTGTGAATACTGTGTGTGAGATATACTGAGTGTAAATCTATTCTTTGTGTTGTGATAAAGTGTGAGAGGTGTGAGGTAGTTCTAGAGTGTAAATCTATTCTTTGTGTTGTGATAAAGTGTGAGAGGTCTGAGGTAGTTCTACTGTGTGTAGAACGTTCATAGATTTGTATTATTTCTGGATTTCTCTAAGATTATAGCATAGGTTCCGGTTTGTTTGACCGGAGCACCGTGGATGTAGACAGAGTTTACTCTGTTGAACCACGTTAAATTGCTATGTCTTCTTTACTGCTTTCTGTACATTAACGGTCCAACACTGTTCCTCAAAGTTTTCTGGTAATATTTTTCTTTAACAGCTATAGCATTCTAAAATGTTTCCAAACAATTGGAACAAATGCATATATATAAAGCTTGGTGTAGAACTGAAGTAGTAATCTGTACTCAGCAGAGCAGAGCATATAGCAGCCTCCATATTCATTACCATTTTCACTTTGGCCGTAGCCTGGAATCTGGAACTGAAGTAGTATTCTAGATTTTGCTTCAGGTGGAATCGTTGGGAGCATCCCACCTGAGATAGGTTCTGTTTCAAAGCTCACCTACCTTGACCTCTCTGGTAATGATTTAACAGGTGAGTTAGCTCTTTCATTCTTACACTCAAATGGACAGTTTCATTCCTCCACAATTAGCCAGTTTGAACGAACTTTTAACATTAGACTTGAGCTACAACAAATTGAGTGTACAATAACTTTTTTATTAGGAAACTTCTCCCAACTTTTGGCTGCCATATATATGTAGTTTTGGCTGTATGTTTGTGTGTGTCAAGACCAGCTTTCTGGTTTACCAACTTATGGCTCACTTGAATACTGAGACCACATAGTTTATGGTATGACACACTGTCTTCCCTTGGTTCAAGTCTGTTTATGGGCAGAAACCTTATAAGTTGAGTGTGCATTGTTAAAGGATTTTCCTTTTTTGTTGTGTAAAAACTAAAAAACTCCCCATTTATTTGCCTTTCCCTTTGCATTACTATATGTCGATGTCCTGTTTGGCAGAGACATTTAGATGAGGAATTTGTTTCTTCATGGATAAGAATATATGTACGAGTTCAGAAAAAAAGACAGTAAATGTCGAAAACCATTTGTTGCGTTTTAGCTTAAATAAAATAGTTAAAATTAATCAATGATATTTTTACTGCTTAAGTTGCACTTTTCGTGCAGTGTTGGTTATGATCCATGCAGTTTTGCTAAGCACCTTATGGCATGCACTAAACTGTAACATTTCCACTAGAGTAACTGATGCATGTCGTAAATACCAAAATTAATTACTGAATTTACCAGAACTATAGTAGTGGCAAGTCCAGGTCGAATCCACAGGGACTGTGTTGAATTCCAATTTAAATTCTATCCTAGTAAAACNAGTCAAACCGCAAATAATGGTTTGGTCTGAATTTTTATAAAAAACCGGACCAAACCAGACCGCGCCCACCCCTAGTAAATACTAAAAAGAAATAAATAAGAGAAACTCTGGGGATCAGAATAATTCATAAGATTAGTAAACAATTGATCATAGACATAAAAATTCTAATTCTTCATTCAGTTTGGTATAAATAATTGGCACGGCCTAATTATTCTATATTTCTCACTAAAATAAACTAATCCAGATACGATCATGAATTAGTTATAATTCTGAAATTAAATCTAGAATCAACGTGGCCTGAATTTATCTTAGAAAATAATCAAGAACAAGAGAAAAGCCAAATAAAGACAAACTCTACAAACGTTGCAAAGTTTTAATCTAATTTATATTTTTCATAGANCAGAAGGAATTTATTGCATTTCATTTCACACTCAAATATTGAAAGAAGATTTTTATCAATAATAGTGATAATAATAATATTAATAATTATAATATTAATAATAATAATAATAATAAATAAATAATGAAAGTTACAGCCAAAATCAAAATGTATCCCGTATAAGAGTATTTTTAAAGTATTTTATTGTCACACACAATGACATTAATTTGTAGCTTAGAATGTTCTAGTGACAGAGATATTGGTACAACACAGCCAAACAAGACATTTATTTTCATTCACATTTAATAAAAGTCATATGTATGCGTAAATAAATGCATTGACAACCTCCATTTTCATTGTTGCACTTACACTTGCAAAAATGGTTTCCAATATTTTCATACTCTTTTTATCTTTATGTAAAAACAAAATATAAACTTATGTTGGAAAAATTAAATAATGTTTAAAATATTAATGGAAATTATAAATGTACCTTTTCACATTTTATAAGTTATATTATTTCATAATGGATTCTACTTTTTATAAAGGAATTTATTCATTATTTAAAGATACATTTAATTTTAATAATATAGCTTTAAATAAAAATGTGTCTTTATGAATTGATATATCTTTTGTTACAGATCTTTTCAAACTCAACAAATAAATTTAGTTTTATTTAGTTTTTATCAGTCAATTCAATTATATTTATTTCATTGTCAATATTTGTATTAGAAAAAATATTAGTGTTTGCATATATTGTGGCGGTTTTCAAATAAAAATGGGATAAATGCACTTTAATATAATTGAATAATCGAACACTAGCACATGTAACCTTTGAAATTTGCTGGTTACAAAACTTATCTCAAGAACTTCAATTTCCTTTAGCTTGTCCTATTGTCTGGAGTGACAATACTGGAGCTGCTGCTTTGGCTGCCAATCCAGTACTACATGCAAGAGTTAAACACATAGAAATTGATTTACATTTTGTTAGAGATAAAGTCATTCACAAAACTTTGGAGGTTCGATATCTTCCTACTGAGGAACAAGTGGCTGATATTTTAACCAAACCTCTTCCTACTGCTCGGTTTCTCTATTTGCGAAGCAAACTTCACATAATAGATGCATTTCTCAATCAATCTTGAAGAAGAAGAAAAGATTATTCACAAAGCAGAGAGTTGGCTTTGAGGGGGCATGTTAGGCACGTGATGTTATTAGTTTCATTTTCTGTTTTGGTTGTGCGATTAGTTATAAGCTTCTCTTTTTACTGATTGGTCAGTATGAATACATAGTTTACGTATATAAGCTGATTAACCATCAGCTTTGTAATTAATCATATCAGTTGTTCAATACAAAGGCTATCAAGTTTTCTCTGTATTTCCTTTTCTCTGTTTACTTTTTCTTTCTTGCCAAACACAATTCTTGTGTTTTCTTTCCTTACTTTTCTCTATATTTAAGTTTAATGAATATATCAGCTACACAATACATGTCATTAAATTAAGTAGTATAATTAGAAGAGCAAGTGTTGGAACTCAAGGGGTTTCCACAGGAGTTACTTGGAGATGGAGGTCCATAGGCTACTTTTAATTTATTCATCACATGGAGATTCACAGAGTGTTCCGTACAGCTGATTCTACCAATTTGGATGGAAATAGGGTTTCTGTCATTAACCATATAATGTGACTTGATTTCCTACCTCATCTCTGACCCAAAAATAATAATAATAATAATAAATAAAATCCCACCCAATTAATTTCAACTTTTCAAAAATCAATTTTATAACATGTAATATACGTTTGCAACATATATATTATAGAAAACTCTTCCTGTGATTAGTGAATCAATTAAGTAATTTTATTTCTGGAACCAACATGATCAATGTCCTCATTAGCACTTGTCAAGTATGAATCGCTCATTTAATAAAATCAGAGATTTCAAGACTAGAGAATTCTTATATGTATATTAACAACAAAAATTGTGTACATTGGCACTGCTGCTGGGACCAAGGACCCCATCCTTTTTTTATGGTAATACCACAAGTCCATAAGGGTTCTGTGCAATGCAAACACATCCCAAGGATTCAATCCATCAAAAGACGCATCCCTAATAGAAATCAACCTCCTGACCGGAGAAAATTCCTCCCTTGGAGGTCCCTCTCCTTCTACTTGAACCANATAATGGATTCTACTTTTTATAAAGGAATTTATTCATTATTTAAAGATACAATTAATTTTAATAATATAGCTTTAAATAAAAATGTGTCTTTATGAATTGATATATCTTTCTTTTCAAACTCAACAAATAAATTTAGTTTTATTTAGTTTTTATCAGTCAATTCAATTATATTTAATTCATTGTCAATATTTGTATTAAAAAGAATATTAGTGTTTGCATATATTGTGGAGGTGTTCAAATAAAAGTGGGACAAATGCACTTTAATATAATTGAATATCGCGTACTAGCACATATAACCTCTGAAATTTGCTGGTTACAAAATTTATCTCAAGAACTTCAATTTCCTTTAGCTTGTCCTATTGTCTGGAGTGACAATATTGGAGCTATTGCTTTGTCTGCCAATCCAGTATTGCATGCAAGAGTTAAACACATAGAAATTGATTTACATTTTGTTAGAGATAAAGTCATTCACAAAACCTTAGAGGTTCGATATAGTTCTACTGAGGAACAAGTGGCTGATATTTTAACCAAACTTCTCGGCACTGCTCGGTTTCTCTATTTGCGAAGCAAACTTCACATAACAAATGTATTTCTCATTCAATCTTGAAGAAGAAGAAAATACTATTCAGAAAGCAGATAGTTGGCTTCGAGAGGGCATGTTACAGCATATGAGAGAGGCTCAGCTTGTGCGATTAGTTAGCCAGTAAATAAACGTGTTTTAATTCTCTTTAAGTGAAGCACATGTTAGGCACGTGATGTTATTAGTTTCTTTTTCTGTTTTGGTTGTTGCGATTAGTTATAAGCTTCTATGTTTACTGATTGGTCAGTATGAATACAGAGTTTACGTATATAAGCTGATTAACCACCAGCTTTGTAATTAATCAATTCAGTTGTTCAATACAAAGGTTATCAAGTTTTCACTGAATTTCCTTTTCTCTGTTTACTTTTTCTTTCTTTCCAAATACAATTCTTGTGTTTTCTTTCCTTACTTTTCTCTATATTTAAGATATGACGCTGTTCGTATGATTTTGCACTCTATTTGGCTTAGGAGATTGATCATTCGCATTGATGAATTAGATTCCTGATTAATCTGCATTTGAATATTAACTTCTTCTTTCTGAAGTTTATTTAGAAAGATTGACTTTGTTTTGCATGAATTGTTCTCTCCTTCTCTTACTACATTCTTTCCATCCAAACACTCTGCACCACCACCACCAATTTTTGTATCTTGCTTTAAGTTGCAAATTTCCTTTAGCAATATATATAGAAAAAGGCAAAAATTAATTTCCAAATACACTTGAATAGTTTTTTACAAGGACAACTATCTGTTCAAATAATTTATGGATTTTCAAATGACAATTTTCTTCATTCTAAGTGAAACAACTTATGAATGGATTAGTCAGATAATTGTTGAGCCCACCCTACAGGGGATTAATGCTCTCTTCACTGATTTGTTGATTTACCAGTTGGAATATTGTTTGGTTATTTTTCTGTAAAGTTAGTAGAAATCATTCAGCATTAAACAATGTTTTTGTGTCTACAGGGGGTGCTCTTTCTGATATTTGGTCAACATCTAAAAGTAGAGATCTTTATTCTCAAGATGCCATTACCTTCTTTGAGGTTGATATTATTACCCCAGCTCAGAAAATTTTGGCTAGGAAATTGACTTGTGATATAGTTCCTGGGAAAAGCATGCTTGTTACTGGTTAGTGTACTGCAATTTTTATTTTAAAAGATGTTGCTAGTTTATCTTCTTATACAAATATATGATCTGATAAGAAAGCATTTATTAAAGGTCCAAACGGGAGTGGAAAAAGTTCTGTTTTCAAAGTTCTTAGAGGTCTTTGGCCAATCATGAGTGGAAGACTCACTAAACCATCCCAAAATGTTAATGATCATGAGGTTAGACCAAGTTGTGGCGTCTTCTATGTTCCTCAGCGACCATATACATGTTTGGGATGTCTCAGAGATCAAATCATATATCCTCTCTCTCGTGAAGAAGCCGAGTTAAAGGCATTGAAGCTCTATGGAGAAGGTAAGCTCTTTCTCAAGTAGCAACACCACAATGAGTCATCATTTGTTATAAAAACCTTTTTAAGCTGCTAATGCATCGTTGATCAAGAACTGAATTTAATTATATGATAATATGGATTGTGGTTTATGTCATTAGTGTTTCGAATACCAACCTTAGGTGAGATAATTATTTCTCCAACCAAAACTCTGGAGTAGTATTTTAAATCGCATTTCACATTTCTATTCTTTTATGTCCAACACAACTGGAAGGAAAAAAGAACCTAGGTGAGACCAAGTGCACCTTTGAGAGAAGCAAACATCTTCCAAGAGAAATTTTATAGTCTGACTTGGTACAGTTACATATTGAAGTTGGTGGACTTTGGCAAGCTTCCTTACTATGTGCAGCATATTGGCAATCCACTTGAGAAGGCTTTCAATGCTTTTAAGCCTAAATACTTGTGCGCCAATCTATGCTAACAGCTTGGTTAAGGTTGGTACAAGGCACAATCCCTGGTAGAACTCACTTTGGCCTGAGTTTGATAATATTGGTTTAAGGCCCTGTTTGGGAAATGTCAAAACTTTTGAGGGAAACTGATTCTCAGGATGCAGTTTCCTTGGAATCACTTTTCCTCCTATAGTGTTTGACTTGAATGTTAGTGTTTGGTTAGTTTTCTAAGTTTGTTCCAGAAGCTTTTTAAACTGTAATATATTTAGTTAATTTTTGCCGCTGTATTTTTTAAATATTGGTATTTGTGGCAAATCAGGTGAAAGATCTGCTGACACAACGAAAGTTCTGGACATTTGTTTGAAAGATATTCTAGAAAATGTCCGGTTAAATTATCTTTTGGAAAGAGATGAAAGTGGTTGGGATGCCAAATTGAATTGGGAAGACACTCTTTCTCTTGGAGAACAACAGAGATTAGGCATGGTAAGCATAGTTCATGTTTCAGAATGGTCAGATGTATATTGTCTAAACAAAAGTTTTATAAGTTAGCTTTCAGATAAAAGTTTTTATTATCTGACTTGATGTTGTTTTTCAAGGCACGCTTGTTCACTACAAAAAAAACGGGGCTTTTGTGGCGGAAGCAAATTCGTCACAAAGCGTAGTATATGTGACAGAATCGTCGCTAAAACCATTTTATGTGACGGATTAGTATCCGTCACACTTCCGTCGCAATAGCCACGACACAAAAGGGTTTCCGTGACGGAATACTGTTCCTCGTAACAAAAAACTGTCTTTATGTGACGGCATTAGTTGGTCACAAATTGTAATGGAAATTATGACATTCCGGCGAGTCGCCGCCGGCAGGGTTTCAGTGACGAAATTTGGTCCGTCACAATATAATTTCTGTGACGGTCTTGTGACGGTATCCCGTCACAGTAAACATACTGTGACGATCTAGATACCGTCACCTGTGAAAACAATGATATATTGCATTGATTTAGTGACCGATATGAACTGTCACAATTTCATATTTGTGACGGTTTTGTGACAGTAAACCGTCACAGTAGGCGCGTTTTTTTTTGTTTTAAACTGTGCATTTTTTTCAGTTATTTTTTATTCACCCATTTTAATGTTAATATGGTATCTTCCATTCAAACACAGGTCATTGAATATGATCAGTAAATAGTACGATTCAAATAAAATAAGTAGTCAAACAACCCTTTGAAATTCATATTACATTAAGATATTGTACATGAAAGGTTCAAAAACTAACTATTTCCACTAGAATTGTTCACAATACAAATTATCTATTGAGGAAACAAAAGAAGTTTCTGCATAACTGCAACATAAACTGAACTACCTTCTTTTAAATGCATCCCATCAGACCTTGTTCATTTTGCTCACTCTGAACCTACTAAGTCGACTAAGTGAAGTGTTGCATCATCACCAATATCATCATTAGCTGCTATACATCTATTAAACGTTTTGCAACTTTTGGTCCATCTCCTTTGTGACTAAGTCGAAGTTGGCTCAAAAAGTTATAAGCTTGGGCAGATGAAATCGATTTTGCATTTGAGAACTTCTTTCTTGCTTCATCAGTTTGTAAAATTACCTTGCTAGCCTATTACATAAATACAAGAACATTCAATTACCTAAACAAAATCATACAAAAAGCTGTAGCAAAATCAATTGATTGTTAGCTAACCTCCAAAGAAATTACAACTTTGCTACAACAGTCTCAAACCAATAGTATATTCCTAATTTCCAATGGATCATAAAACCACAGTGACAAACAGCTTCTTACTTTAATCCTTCTCATCCTTGGCCAAATGTTTGCATCTCTTTAGGATATAAAATTATGGTATAATTGGTATTAAAAATCTACTATAACAATCCAAATGCTCAAATCATTAAAACAAAAATCTGCAGAATTAATTTTCATTAAAACAGATTGGTTGAAAAATAAACTAAGTTTCACTTGGAAACATGGTCAAATCAAGCATTAACTTTAAGCAAAATAAACAAGCAGGTAAACAATATCTTCCAAAATCTTTGAGTATTAGAATCTAAACAGGAAAAACTCCTATCCCAATTTAGAAAATAGCAAGTGATTTATGTGACATGTGCACCGAATTAACATGGAAAATAAAGAAAGAAGCTCAAAAAACATGAAATATATAAAACATGAAATGGTCCAAATAAGTAAGCTCATTTAAACACTTTTTTTTATCAAAGGGTTTTCTTGACCCAATATACCCACCATTGATGAGCCCCATGGGCCCATATAGGTGTAGGAAGAGACTGAAGAGTGAAGCTTGTCTACAGTCAATATCAGTCTCTACTCTCTACTCAAATATGCCAATTAAAAAACTTCATGTTTATTCTTTGTTCTGTAAACTATATGAAACTTTAGTAACATTTTACATCATCTTAACAAAAATTGAGTTTAAGAATATTGCTCATAAATTTGACCTTTAAAAATCTCCCTCACATCAGCTGTTGGTTAACTGTCTCTCTATTCCAAAGAGGCTTCTTGTTCCAACTACATATAATTCAAAGTTAAACTTCCATTTTCATTTGTTGCAATGATGACATAACTATAAATTTTTAGCACCATCTACGATATATATGGAGAAGAACCCCAAAACAAATGGTGTTTGATATTACTAAGGCCAAACAAATCTAGTTAAAACAATCTTCAC
>QANX01006033.1:0-24449 GCA_003254975.1 Ochetophila trinervis
ATTTCTATAGACTATGTAAAGTTGAAAGAAAATATTGCGGATCTGCTAACCAAGGGGTTAAATAGAGAACTAGTTGAGAAGTCATCGAGGGGAATGGGATTGAAGCCCGTGAAAGAAAAGTCGATATCATGGAAACCCGACCTATGTGACTGGAGATCCCAAGATCTAGGTTCAACGGGACAACGCAATTGTAAAGGCTGGTATGAATCACTGTGGGGGTTTTTACCCTTACTCATTCCTATGATAAAACAGTGATAGATATAAGGTTAAGCTATGCTTTTAATGATTCTAGGATGTTTGGTAATCTATAAGGATTATATGGAAACAGAAGAATCACCTATGTGGGAGTGAAGAGGGGCCGCTTCAAGGAGAATTGTGGTGGGCGCAATTCTTTAAACTCTTGCAGAACCAGGACGATGTTCATGGCCAAAACGAACATAATAGTGAGAACTGGAAAATATCAGGAAGGGGTCCTGTGTGAAGTGTAGCATCATTTACATAAATGATATAATGGTTCAAGGACATCGTGTCTGCCATTTAATCAGTAAAGTAAATACATTTTCACAAGGGAAGGTTCAAAGAGTAACATTTACCTATCCTATGCAGACTCAAACTGTAAAGCTTTATCACCTGTGTTTAGAATGAGACTAGTTTAATTTATTCATGTGGGGGATTGTTGGGTTTTGTAACGTTTGTAACGTTTGTAACCTAATGAATATATTAAATATGTTTTTAATTTGTTTTAATTTTAGTTTTAATTATTTGTCTGTCAGTTACTATTTTTATTTACTATATATATGTCTATTGTTTTGAGGTTGAACACACAAGGAAAAAGAACAGAGAAACAGATAGTAAAATATTAGAATCTTAGTTTGAGTTCTAGTAAAAGAGGTGATAAAGTTTAGATATTTTCTAAGTTCGAAGTTAAATCTTTGGTGGTGCTAAAGCTAAAGATTGGGAGTATCCGTTGTATCCTGGGAGACGATCGTCAACAAACCACTTGCACCTGTGAAGACGAAATCGTTCTTAAGGAAGCTGTGGTATTACACAGACCTCAGAATATTATCAAACAATTCGGATACAGATTCTGTATTATTTATCATGTATATAATTTTATTTGTTAATTTATATATATATATATATATATATATTTATAAATATTTGATTAAATGTTCTTTTAGTATTACAAAAGGGCAGTAGCACAAACTTGTAAGGATAGTGAAAAAGAATTACATGGAAATAAGAGTTCTTGGCATAGCTATGGAGGCCATCTCCACCTTTCATTGGATATGCTTCAGACATTTCCATGCTTTATTTTCCTTTGGCTCTTAATTTTTCTTTTACAGTACCAAGCAAGGTTTATTATCTGCAATATATTATATAGCAAATATTATAAATAAAGACTGACAAAATGGGAAATTCATATATGATAATAGACAACCATATCATATACAATATAATTAATCAGGGCCCCATTTATAAAAATAAATAAAAATATTCAAAATAAAATATTATCAGTGCCTCTAAAGGGCATCCCACAGGACCCACAATTAAAATGACATATTTAACTCATCGGTTCTTTATAAGCTTCAATTTTCTACTACTATACATTTTGGATAATTATAATTAATTTTGAATGAAATACTTTACTAACTAAAGAAATTCACATGAATCATATTGAGTATACTATATGTTTTAATATTTGAAAATTTCTAATAATATATAACATAAATACAAATCTATAAAGCTATTTGATTTGGTCTCTCAAACGCAATGAAAGAGACGCGCATAAGCAGACATACGATATTGCTAAAAGTCTACATCGATCCTGGTGCAATGGAGTTTAGACTGGTCTAGTGTGTCTCTGGACTTTTTAGCTCCCAGTTTGACCAAAAAAAAAAAAAAATGAAGTCTACATCTATCGTTGGACATTTATCAAGGGAACCCCTTTGTTTGAGGGTTTCATGGAAACTCTTCAAANAAAAAAATTACTAAAAATTATTTCATATGGAAAAAAATTATTTGATATGCAAAAAATTACTTGATATGGAAAAAATTACATAATATGGAAAAAATTACCTGATATGTAAAAAATTACTTGATATGGAGAAATTACATGATATGGAAAAAATTACCTGATATGCAAAAAATTACTTGATATGGAAGGGTTTCATGCATGAATCCCTGTTGAATTTTCAGGAGTTTCACCCAAGTGGGATCCTCGTTCGTTTAATTTGTTATATTGAAAAATATATATTTTTAATAACTACTAAATCATAATTACTTACAGGGAAAATAATTATTAGTTTAAATAAATTTGGTTTTAATTGTGATTTTATGAAAATCGGTGCTTACGTATGTAATATTGTTTTTAAAATTTTAATAAGGTTGATTATTTTAGTTATGGTTGATTGTCTTTTTTTTGTTTCTGGGGATATTCCTGTTATTCTTTTTCCTTTTTCCTTTTTCTTTTGATATAGGAATCTTATTCCAATTCGTCTTGTTAACGCTAGATGTATTTTATAATGAATAAGACTGTTATTAACAACTTTTTTTTTTTTTTTTTTTTTTTAAAATCTGTTATTTACAACTTAATTATGAGGATTGTGTTAAATTTACTGTCTCTCTTTGACTTTGTAGCTCAATAACAAAAAAAATTAAAAACAAAAACTATTTCTTCACGTTTTTCTTTGATTATTTTGTGAATATTTGGTAACAAATCTGTTTCAGCTAAGAAATTTTTTCTATTCCACCATATTATCTAAATATGATAACCAGTTATATTCACCCAAAAACTTAGCATTTTTTTATATTTGACCATATTAGATAAATATGATAGCCAGTATTTGATACCGTAAGAATTTTATGAGACTTACAGAGAGACACCTATGTGTACGCATGAATCTCTCCATAAGTCACTCAATAAATTTTTACCATATCAAAGCTCATTGTACATATATCAATTTCTTTCAGGGGATTAATTGTTTTTTTTTTTTTGGGTGAATTCAGGGGATTAATTGTTGTTTGCACGATTTCTTACAATTTCATAGCAGGAGCAATACTCTTTTTACTCATTTGGATTGAAGCTTTGGTGCACATAGATAATAAGAAAAGGCTGTGGAGATCCACAATTTATTAAAATAATAATAATAGTTTCATAAAATTGCAGCAAAATAAATTTTCATAGTGTTTAGCCATCAATTATCAGCTTATAAGCTGATAAAATATAAAATAGAAATAGCATTTAAATAGTCAAATAGTTTTATCAAAAACAAAGTCAAATGATTTGTATCAGAAACAAACAATGCAAACTGATAATATTTCCACTTATTACAAAAATAATTAAAAATTGATTCACAAATTTACAAAGTCAGTTCCAATTCTCTCAACTTTGCCTCGAACCAAACAAAAAGTAAACAGCAAAAATAAAAGCAAACACCAAACTATAAGCAAACGCATAACTAACCAGATTATGTTCGCCTCTAATAATGCATATCCTGAATAGGATTAGGCATATTATCAATTCAAGAAATGAAAACTCCCAAACTTTAAGAACCCGATTCTGCAAAAGCGAGAAATCGTATAACCCAACTTTGTGTTTCAGCGATTAGAGCATGAAAACCTTGAAATTTTGGATAACCCAGGTTTGCAATTCACATGGACATGGAGGAAATAGAAAGAGAAAGTGAAATTGGGAGAAGAATTGGACCAACCTCTCAAAAGAAATGAGGCAGAGATGAGAGAGAGAGAGAGATACCAAGCGACCGGAGGCAAGTAATAGCTGTCGGTGGCGAAAATAGGAGGAACAGAGAGGAGAGATCGAGGAAGAGTGGCTTCGAATTTTTGGAAATAGAATTTTGGATCATTTTGGAAAAATAAAAAGTAAAAGAATTTAGCTTTCTAGGTCAAAGAGACACAAATGCAATATTAAAAACGTGTGATTAATTCAAGTCCAGAAAAATGTATTATTAATTTAAAATAAATAGCCCTGTAAGGACAGCCAATGGCAAAAATTATTATTTCTTAAATAATGATTTGAATATTTTTTTAATTAATAATGATTTAAATTCGAATTCGAGCAAATTTTGTATAGACTATACTATAGATTATATCAATGAATCAAAATTAATGGCTAAGAAATTATCTATTGTAAGATAGTGTATTAAATGGTATGATTCAGCAATATTATTAATTAATATCTAAAATAATTTTTTTAAAACAAAAAAAAAAATTACATTATTATCAAATTATTCATATTTTTTTTTTTAAAATCAGATTACACATCATTAATTATTATAGTAATCTATAAAACAATTAAAAATTAATTTTTAACTTTGACTATATATTAAGTAGACATCTATGCCACACATAAAAATTTTCTAAACAATATTATAAATCTACAAATTAAGTCATTGGAAATGCATTCAACTTCTAAAGTTAACAATGATAATTTTATTATACATGTCAAATTTAAAATGTTTTTAAGAAGTCTGATTGTTACCACACTTTACTAGAAAACCAAACAAAAAGTTATTCCCATAATATATTCTTTATGCTCAATTAATTCCCTTTTATCTATATATATCAATCTATCTTTATAGTTACTCTTTTCTCTTCCATCCAGTTTGTAAGCCTGAATCAATGTTCAGAATCAGAACTATGTTTGTGTGTTGTTTTAATAAAGATTAACCCAAGTGCTTGTTTGAATTACTAAAGAAAATTTGAGGATTGTTTATTAGCTAAACCACTTCAACATTGACATCATTTTTCATACAAGATGTTTTGGATAAATTTGTGGAGCTTACTCAAAAATATTCCAGGCTTAGCTCAAAAGCCATCGATTAAATACTTAAAATTGGTTTAAAGGGAATAAATATGATTAAGAGAGTTGGTTTACCTACCATAAGCCGGAAGAATATTCTAAACAGAGATCATTTTATTTCCATTACCTTTTCAAAGGTGGGTACTTTTTCACTTTAATGATGTCATGATAGCTGTGTATCTGGAAGCCCCTAATTTGATAATAGTGCATGTGAATGAGGAAATTTCGGGGAAATGTTCTTTTACAGTACTCGTTTACGGCAAGGATAAAAAACCTCGATTTTTTCTATTGTTTTTTTATTATGTGGATATAATATTTAACTTTTAAAAAAATATGTATAATTTTTATAATTTTCATCGATATGTTTGATATTTTTTATAAAAATATTATATTAATTTTTTTTAGAGTATATTAAAATTTTTTTAAATGACAATTAAATTTTTTAAGTTTGTCTAAATTACATCTTTTTTTTTTCTGTTTGTTTTTTTTCTGTTAAAATTAACTCGATAAGAGCATTATAATATGTTTATACTTCTGTGCACTGACACATTGACGCTGACGCACTGACACTGACACTGACATCTAAATTACATCTCCCTCCTTTCTATTTGTTTTGCAATCACACCCTCTACTAACTGATTTTTTTTAATTAATACAAAAATATATTTTTTTTACCAAACTTAATTAAAGACATGGAAATATATATATACATATTTTCTTTTTAATTACAAATTAAAAGACAAAAATTTTATATCTAAAAATACTATATATATATATAGGAATTTGTTATCAAACATACTTGTTGGGCTCCATAAGCTCCCCAAAAGAGATATTTTTATTTACTTTTTTCTTGAATTTTTTTTTTTTTTAAATTTGCTTTGGATTTTATAGCATTTAGTCTATTAGGTTAAAAAAAATTATTATACAGAACACATCAATAGAATATGGTTTAGTGTTTTAGACATCTTATTTTTTTTTTTAGTTAAAAAAAATATCTTTATTCTATAATTTTCCTCTATATATAGGGTTTTGCTATAAAACTCACATATTGAAGAGCTTATAGAGCCCAATAGATAGTTTTTTTTTCTTGAATTTCATTTTTTAGTTCTATTTTTAAAATCCAAAGCCAAATTTTTTGTAGTTCTATATATATAGGAATTTGCTAAAAAAAAAATTAGGCTTTGGATTTTAAAAATAGAATTAAAAAAAATCAAGAAAAAAAACTCATCTATTAGGCTCTATAAACTCTTCAACATGTGAGTTTTATAGCAAAACGCTATATATATATATAAATTCTAGAATAATGATATATTTATTTTAACTACAAAAAAAAATAAAAAGATATGACTAAAACACCAAAACATATTCTATTGTTGTGTTTTGTATAGCAATTTTTTTGGTTTTTTTTTTAACCCAATAGTTCTAAATGCTATAAAATCCAAAGCAATTTTTACAAAAAAAATAAAAAAAAAAATTAAAATATCTTTGTTGGAGAGCTTTTAGAGCCAACAAATATGTTTTATAGCAAATTCCTATATATATATATGTATAATATTTTTAGATATAGAATTTTTGTTTTTTAATTTGTAATTAAAAAGAAAATATGTATGTATGTATGTATGTATATATATATATTTCTATGTCTTTAATTAAATTTGGTAAAAAAAATTATTTTATATTAATTGAAAAAATCAGTTAATAGGGAGTGTGATTGCAAAACAAACAGAAGGGAGGGGATGTAATTTAGATGTCAATGTCAGTGCATCAGCATCAGTGCGTCAGCGTCCATGCGTTAATGCGTCAACGGAGGGTATATTCGTATTTTACTTCGCCACATAAGAGAGAGAATAAATTTAACGAATGAAAATCTAACAGAATAGAGAGGGGATATCATTAAGGCAAACCTCAGGGATTTAATTATAATTTAGGCAAATCTAAGGGAAGTAGATGTAAAATATCCATTTTTTTACAATTTGGTTAAAAAATTATCATAATATCTGTGAAAAAATTTTATGCAAATTTTAAAAATATTATGAATTATTATAAAATATCAAAAAAATAATATTTTTTTAATTATTTATAAAACAAAATATAAAATGATATATTTTCAAATATTTGGTAAGTATAACATGAACATTTTTTTCTAAATTATAATTGCTTTTCATCACATATTTTCACTAATGTTGTATTACTATGCTAATTCAAAGCAATAATGAAAAAATTGAAACAATAAAAAATATATAAAACAATAATTACAGTTATTTTTTTTATAAATTTTGGATCAATAATTATTAGAGATGAATATAATATTATTCAATGGATGTTTATAGAAAATTATTAACTCATTGATACATTCTCAAGTTCAAATATAGACAATAGTTATATACAGAGTCAATTAATATCATATTATAGCATCACTATCAAAAATGATAATCACATATAATATTTAATTTATATAGTTGGCATATTTTTTATAATTTAAATGGTCGTGGGACTGTATAGAGCTTCTTCTTTTTCTTTTTCTTTTTTAGAAAGAACTACTCTGTAACATTACATTGGTTCATGGATTTGAATTACAACACATTATAAATCCCCCATACCATATGAAACATTAATAAACTTTGAGCACAACAAATAAGGTAACTCCTTGTTTAGCCGATTTAACCATAGCAGGGATTAATATCTCATCAGCTTTCTTAGCATACAAATCAAAGAGCTCGTCTATGATATCTTCTCCAAAATGCTTCTTTACCATCCCCTCTAACCCAACCCCCAGGTGAATTGCTACTTAATGCCCATTTAGGCCATTTCCATTTATAAATTCTGATTTTGGTAGTATTTCCATTTTCTCAATGCTAAAACCCCCATTGCTTTCCACCACAGCTTTAAATTTTTGGGGAGTTGTGATATCCACTGGAAGATTAAACGAATCCACTTTTTCTTCACTAACTATTCCCTGCATATGTAAAACCAATGATTGTTTAAAATTTTTTAGTGAATATGATTATTTGTAAATGATATTAAGGGAGAATATTAAAATATATAAAAAGTTAATTTTCTACAAGTTTTAGCTTTTAAACAAATGGTAATACCAAATCATGAGAGCCTAATTACAATTTATTGCATTGCAGACGCATAGCGAGTCCATAACCCACATGTTCCTAAATAGCAATAAGCTCCAATACCATTACCATTGCTATATTAAGTCACCATTTTTTTCTAAACATTCAAGTTTGTAGGATAGGCTTTTTATAAACTTTAATATCCCCTTTTCACGTGTGGACTCAACATGTGAAACGCACAAATTTCAACTTATAGGGAGTGGACTTTTGTATAATTATACTAAATGAATAATAGTTTCATGAGAATGATTATCGAAATTAAAAGAGTAATGATGTTATATATCATTTGTTGCTGTACCTTCTCTGCAAGGTCCATGAGGGAATATCCAATAAGGTCCATAGACAAATTTGATGAAGATTGAGAAGGATGGATTCCATTGGGATTGAAAGGAAAAATGAGTAGCATTAACCCTCCAAACACAACCTCTTGTGCCCTGGCTTGAAGGAATCTCTCCATGTCTTTTTCATATTGAGCTTTATAAGCCTAAATCACTTGGTCACAAAAATTTGCATAGTGAACTTTTCCTTTATTCCAAGCAGGAGAGTTTTTGTTCACAATCTCTTTTGGTACTCCAAAAAGCCATTGCAGGGCAGTAGAAGAGTGAACAATGTGAAGAGAAGCCTCGGGAAATATGCGATCGTGGAAAGAGCCCGGCGAGCCTGCAACATAGTATTGTTTGTCCTGAGGGATATTTGTGAAAAGCAAGTTGAAATCATTAGAGACATGATCATTGAAGAAAACTTGGAATTCTGGGATTTTGGAATTTAGGCCTTGGCTTTGTTGTTTGTTTTTGACAGCTTCAATTATGTTTTCCACAGCTGCAAATGTATTTGGACCAACAGAGCAACCCAAATCTGCAATCCTAAATGTTTTTGAAGAATTTAGAACATCCATGTCAAGCTTTCCTACGATTGCCTCTTTTGCTACTTCTTTAGCAACATCTATAATTCCTCTCTGCAAAAAAAATAAATAAAAAATGGGCATGCAATTTGCTTGAACTTTGGCACTGTCTAGTTTCTCAATTTGATTTGTTCTGTTTCTGGAACAATTAAATTGTTAGTAACTAATTTTTTTTTTTTTCTTCTTCATTTTGTTGAAAACTTGATGAGGGAAGGAAATATACATCAATTTACAGAAAATCACCCAAATAAAATGAGCCTATTCTATCCTAAAATAACGATCCATATTAACATATATCTTAAAGAAAATTGAAAAAAATAAATAAATAAATGGACAGAAAGAGAACCACATGGCATTGAGAATATGCCACGTGGCATGAAGTAACCATTTCTTTTTGACCGCTGAGGGATCTATCATCTATGCAGGAAAGGANTATTTGAAATAAATAAAAATAATATTCTCTGTAATTTGCTGAAGAAATAGGGTCAAAGACTAAAAAATAGTAGTAAATAGGAAAAAGCCACTAATAGGGTCATCATTTTGGCTTGTAGCGCTTGACATGTTGGTTTTCCATGATGTTCAGGTATCGCATACTACTTATAACTTACCATGTGCATGTGGAATAATTTTTTAGAGTTATTTTTCCTATCTTTTTGTGTTGCTTTTCAAAGAAAAGTAAAAATGTGGGTCCAAAAAGTGACATATTGAGAGCAACATGGCATGAATATCTCCTTGATGGGAGGCGATTGAAAATTGGGATCTTTATAAACTACAAATTTATTATACACCCACCCTTTTTCTTTTTCTTCTTCACCTGTCCCATTCAATTAGATTTTGACACAGGACGACTGCCATCGTCTCATCTCATGCATGTACTTTGGTCAAAACTTTAATTTTTTTTTTAACTTTTACATATATATATATATTTTAAAATATTTTAATCTTTTTGATTTTCTTCCTTCTCCGAAATTAACTTTTTCTTTTTCTCCATTTTTATAGTAGAATACTAGGATTTGAAAACTTTCTCATTTATGTCCCCCACTAGCTCCCTCCCCAAACATGTTCTTAACAGAAAAAAAAGAAAGCTGTATCATCAATATTATTTTGAAAATAAAATAAAAAATACAGTAAATAAATTATAAACAAAACTCTATTATTNTATTAATTTTGATTTCAATTATTGTTTTCCTTAAATATACTCCTCAAATAACATCAACTTAAAATTTGATTGAAGTCAATTTTTTAATAAATTATGCTAAATTTAACAAAGAAATACAGACACAATATTATATCAAATTTCATTCCATCTCATCTGTTTTAGACCGTGTATCAGATAATAAATAATAAAATATCATGTTTAATACTGATCAATATTATTAAGAATCTAGAATCTCTAATGGAGTTGAAATAATCTATATATACTTCCGATCCTACTACAAAATTATATTACTATGCAAGTAAACAATTAATTCACATATTTCAAAAAAAAGTAATTCACATGCTACATGTGAGTGTCTTGTTCCAATGATAATTGACCACATTTTTTGAGTTTTTATTTATGCATTAAAAAATTGAAATTGAATTAAGTACACATAGTCATAATTTTTTTAAACAATAAGTAACTTTTGGATATTAGTGTGTAAAAAAACTGATTAACTGATTAAAATAACCAATTTATTCCAATTCAATTTGTTTGTATTTGATTATTTTAGTGTAATTAAATTGGATCGGTTTTGAAAAATAAAAAATCGAAGGTCAGTTCAGTTTGGAGTGTTAAAAACCAACCAAAACCGATACAATCCGAACCGACTACTTTTTTTTTTTACAAAACATATGGCAATTAGTTTAATATTATTAGTATGTAGGATTTGTTATATTAGCTTAAATTTAGAATTTGATTACTCGATTATTGTATTAGTGTAATAATTTTGTTTTGTTTTAGTTTAATATGTTTATTTGTCCTGTTATTTTTTTAATCATTTATGTGTTAGGTTTTGAAAAAAANAATGTAAAACAATGATTATAATTTTTTGTCTTGTCTATTGATCAATAAAAGTTTGAGGTGAATGTAACATTATTCAATGGATGTTTATAGAAAGTTATAAAGTAATAACTCATTTATACATGTTCAAGGTCAACCATAGACAACAGTTATGCACAGAGTCAACCAAAATCATATCATAGCACGAGAATCAGAAAAGATAATCATATATAATATTAGATATATATGGTTGACATATTAACAATGATATGCATAATTATCAAAGATATGTTTCTTTCAAGACACTGTTGAAAATGAAAATGAAGAAGAGAGTGAAAAATTTTAACCATCAAAAATTTTTATGTGGTATTAAGTCATATATAAGTAATTATGTAATTGTATTATTATTCTAATTAATAAATATTTATCATTTAATAATAATATATTTATTACTGTCAACGAGTATTGTAAGTTTGTTGATTATGCAAAATACGATTTTCACTCAATGTTGCAAAATTAATAAAATATTTTATAAAAAAGTATATTCTAAAGTTTAAATAAAAATGTCCATACTTTTTTTTATATATTTTTGTCATTTTTTTTTTAAATTTTATCGATATCGAAAAATTCACCAATATTTCTGAATTTTTGACCTTCGATATTTCCGTTGATACTGATATTAGCTTATATGTCATGTTTAACTTTAGCAATTTCATTCAATTTGAGCTGCTCTTAAAAGTTGCAAACATAATAAATATTAAAATCAATCTTGA
This sequence comes from Ochetophila trinervis, assembly GCA_003254975.1. Taxonomy (NCBI): domain Eukaryota; kingdom Viridiplantae; phylum Streptophyta; class Magnoliopsida; order Rosales; family Rhamnaceae; genus Ochetophila; species Ochetophila trinervis. The sequence goes on from QANX01006033.1 coordinate 11,600, forward strand.
ACTTTTAAATTTCAATACTAAAAAACATAATGAAATTGACTATGGGTATATGTTTGGCAATTCTGATGGTTGTGGGACAGTATAGAGATTATTGTTGTTGTTGGTTTATTTTTATTTTATTTTGCCAAAAGAACTACTCTATAATATAACATTGGTTCATGGACTTGAATTACAACACATTATAAATCCCTCATACCATATGAAACATTAATAAGCTTTGCGTTTAAGCACAACAAATAAGGTAACTCCTTGTTTAGCCGATTTAACCATGGCGGGGATTAATATCTCATCAGCTTTCTTAGCACACAAATCAAAGAGCTCGTCTATGATATCTTCTCCAAAATGCTTCTTTACCATCCCCTCCAACCCAACTCTCAGGTAATTTGCTATTTGATGCCCATTGGGGCCATTCCCTTTTGCAAATGATCTAGGTAGTATTTCCATTTTCTCAATCCTAAAACCCCCATTTCTTTCCACCACAGCTTCAAATTCTTGGGAAGTCGTGATATACACTGGAAGATTAAACGAATCCACTTTTTCTTCACTAACTATTCTCTGCATATGTAAAACCGATGATTTTTTTAAAATTTTTTAGTGAATATTATTATTTTTAAATGATATTAAAGGAGAATATTAAAGTACATAAAAAGTTAATTTTCTACAAGTTTTAGCTTTACAAAAAATGGTAATACCAAATCATGAGCTTATTTACAATTTATTACATTGCTGAAGCATAGCAAGCCCATAACACATGTTCCTAAATAGCAATAGGCTCCAATACCATTACCATTGCCATTTTAAATCACTAATTTTTCCAAAACTTCAAGTTTGTAGAATATGTTTTTTCTGAATTTTAATATCTCATCTTCATGTGTGGATTCAATATGTGAGACGCACAAATTTAAACTTATAATAAATGAATAATAATCTCATGATAATGACTATTGAAACTAAAAGAGTAATGATATTATTTATCATTTTTTGTTGTACCTTCTCCGCAAGGTCCATGAGAGAATATCCAATAAGGTCCACATACAAATTTGATAAAGATTGAGAAGGATGGATTCCATTGGGATGGAAAGGAAAAGTGAGTAGCATTAACCCTCCAAACACAACCTCTTGTGCCCTGGCTTGAAGGAATCTCTCCATATCCTTTTCATATTGAGCTCTATAAGCTTGAATCACTTGGTCACCAGAATTTGCATAGTGAACTTTTCCTTTATTCCAAGCAGGAGAGTTTTTGTTCACTATCTCTTTTGGTACTCCAGAAAGCCAATGCAGGGCAGTAGAAGAGTGAACAATGTGAATAGAAGCGTTGGGAAATACGCGACCGTGGAAAGAGCCTGGCGAGCCTGCAACATAGTACTGTTTGTCTTGAGGGATGTTTGTGAAGAGCAAGTTGAAATCATTAGAGACATGATCATTGAAAAAAACTTGGAATTCTGGGATTTTGGAATTTAGGCCTTGGCTTTGTTGTTTGGTTTTTACAGCTTCAATTATGTTTTCCACAGCTGCAAATGTATTTGGACCAACAGAGCAACCCAAATCTGCAATCCTAAATGTTTTTGAAGAATTTAGAACATCCATGTCAAGCTTTCCTACGATTGCCTCTTTTGCTACTTCTTTAGCAACATCTATAATTCCTCTCTGCAAAAAAAAAAAAAATTAAATAATAAAAAATGGGCATGCAAATAGCTTGTACTTTGGCACTGTCTAGTTTCTCAATTTGATTTGTTCTGTTTCTGGAACAATTAAATTGTCAGTAACTATTTTTTTTTCTTCTTCATTTTGTTGAAAATTTGATGAGGAAAGGAAATGTACAGCCTAGTTCGGGGCTCCAGTATAGGCCCAAACTAAAATGTGGAATACAGGAGAACACCCAAATAAACTGAGCCTATTCTATCCTAAAATAACGATCCAAATTAATATATACCTTAACGAAAATTGAAAAAAATAAATACATAAAAGGACAGAAAGAGAACCACATGGCATTGAGAATAGGCCACGTGGCATGAGGTAAGCCAAGAAAAAATCTTGAAAGCATGGCGAAAATAAGGCTAAAACAGGACCTACCATATTACGGATAAGTATGACTGATTTATGCACAAAAAAGTGGAGACAAATATATGCTGTAAATTTTGAGATTGGCCAATGATCTAAGGTGGAGTTTATGGAAAGTTTTGTCTGCAAGGTTTTCTCCCCACTATATTTATAAATTACTTATCTTTATATAGTAATAATTTATTCTTTTCCTACTAGAATCGATGAGAGAGTTGTATATGTATCTGCTGTACAAAATTAATTGTATAAATGAAGAAAGTTATTCTTTTCATTCCTTTATTCTTTTCTTTCATACCAGGAGATACAGATTAGTGTAGAAGAACAGAGTAAACCATTGTTTATGTATACCATATAAACAAAAAAAAAAAAAAATCATTGGTTGTGAATTTTGGGAATCTATTTACCTCATAGAGAATCATCTCCTTCGGTTTTGGTTTATTTTGTATACACAGAATCTCTAATTTATACCGTGCATCGAAATATCACTTTTCTCTATAGAAAATAACATAATTCGTTTTGGGTTTTGTTTGGTTTTCTATCTATATAAATAAACTGAAAAACTATGGAAATTTGATTCAATAATTCCGATATGGTTAATTTTCTTTATCCATTCTGTAAAATCGTCCTACTACTTCTATCTAGAGTGTATGGCATATTCTGTAAGAATTACCTGGAAAGTGGAGTTCTTGGCATAGCTATAGAGGCCATCCCCACCTTTCATTGGATATGCTTCAGACATTTCCATCCTTTTACTTCCTTCACTGCTCTCTCTCTCTCTCTCTCTCTCTAATTTTCTGGTTGCTATGGTACTTTATTATATCAATATCTCAGATGAATATTTTCTTTTGAAACATTCAATGCTCCTTTTGTAACTTAGCTAGGTTCATAGTATGATGATACCTAAAGTCAAAAAAGGAAGTGCACGAATCAAGTTTTTAGCTTTATCAGTTGACTTTTATTTGTATTGACTGCAAAGAAAGAGATTACAAAAATATATATCAATAAAGTAGATATTATTATTTATTTTTTTATTTTTATTTTTGAATATTTTAAAAAATAAAAATAAAAATAGATAATTATTTTCAGTAGTTTTGAAAAAATTAAAAATAAAAATACGTTTGATAAATATTTTTATATTTTAAAAATAAAAAGCTTTTCAAATTTTCTTTTAAATGAAAAAAAAATTCATTTTTCAATTTTTATTTAATTTTTATTGTCTTTGACAGCCCCAGGATACAAGATAATCTACACCAGGCCTAAATCCGAGACCGTTCAGAACCATCCCGAAAAGGCTTGGACTCCAAATCGCTTAGACGGGGTTAGGAAACATGGACTGTCCAGATTTGGCCGGAACTACAAACTACTCAAATAGGGCTGAAACTTAGAATTTATATGCTAGATTTTTTCTATCCTAAAAATATCATAAAAAAAAATGATTTTTTCTATTGTCTTTTTATTATGTGAATATAATATTTAACTTTTAAAAAAATATGTATAATTTTTATAATTTTCGTCAATATGTTTGATATTTTTGTCATATTTTTAATAAATTTTTTATGGTAATTTTTTCAAAAGTTGGTTAAAAAAATTATTATAATTTCTGTGAAAATTTTTAAAATATACGTGAAAATTTCTACATATTCAATTTTTTTATAAAATTTTAAAAATATTATAATTTTTTATTAAATATTAAAAAATAAAAATTTTAATTACTTATAAAAAAATATAAGATAATATATTTTCAATAATGTTGTACCTATGCTAATTGAAAGCAATAATGGAAGAATTGAAAAAATCAAAAAATTATAAAACAATGATTATAATTTTTTGTCTTGTCTATTGAACAATAAAAGATGGAGGTGACTATCAGATTATTTAATGGATGCTTATAGAAAGTCATAAAATAATAACTTATTTATACATTTTCAAGTTTAACTATGGACAACAGTTATGAACATAGTCAACCAATATTATATCATAGCATGACTATCAGAAAAGATAATCATATATAATATTAGATTTATATGGTTGGCATATAAACAATTATATGCATAATTATCATAGATAAGTTTCTTTCAAGACACTGCTGAAAATGAAGATGAAGAAGAAAGTAAAAAAATTTTAACTACCAAAAAATTTTATGTGGTATTGAGTCATATTTATGTAATTATGTAATTGTATTATTATTCTAAATAATGAATATTTATCATTTAATAATAATATATTTATTACTGTCAATGAGTGCTATAAGTTTGTTGATTATGCCAAATACAATTTTCACACAATATTTTCAATTTTTATAGTTAAATTGATAAAGTATTTTATAAATAAGCATATTTTGAAGTTTAAATAAAAATGTCCATATTTTTTTTATAAATTTGTGTCATTTCTTTTTAAGTTTAATCGATATTAATAAATTCACATATATTTCTGAATTTTTGACATTCGAAATTTCCATTGAAACTGATACTAGCTTATATGTCATGTTTAACTTATGTGGCATGTTTAACTTTAGCAATTTACATTCAATTTGAACTGCTCTTAAAAGTTGCAAACATAATAAATATTAAAAATCAATCTTGAACTTTTAAATTTCAATACTAAAAAAGAGAATGAAATTGACTATGGGTATATGTTTGGCAATTTAGATGGTTGTGGGACTGTATAGAGCTTGTTGTTGTTGGTTTAGTTTTATTTTTAGTTTTTGCCAAAAGAACTACTCTTTAATATAACATTGGTTCATGGACTTGAATTACAATACATTATAAATCCCCCATACCATATGAAACATTAATAAGCTTTGTGTTTTAAGCACAACAAATAAGATAACTCCTTGTTTAGCCGATTTAACCATGGCGGAGATTAATATCTCATCAGCTTTCTTAGCACACAAATCAAAGAGCTCGTCTATGATATCTTCTCCAAAATGCTTCTTTACCATCCCCTCCAACCCAACTCTCAGGTAATTTGCTATTTGATGCCCATTGGGGCCATTCCCTTTTGCAAATGATCTAGGTAGTATTTCCATTTTCTCAATCCTAAAACCCCCATTTCTTTCCACCACAGCTTCAAATTCTTGGGAAGTCGTGATATACACTGGAAGATTAAACGAATCCACTTTTTCTTCACTAACTATTCTCTGCATATGTAAAACCGATGATTTTTTAAAAATTTTTTAGTGAATATTATTATTTTTAAATGATATTAAAGGAGAATATTAAAGTACATAAAAAGTTAATTTTCTACAAGTTTTAGCTTTAAAAAAAAATGGTAATACCAAATCATGAGCCTATTTACAACTTATTGCATCGCGGAAGCATAGCGAGCCCATAACCCACGTCTTCCTAAATAGCAATAAGCTCCAATACCATTAACGTTGCCATTTTAAATCACTAATTTTTCCAAAAATTCAAGTTTGTAGAGTAGGTTTTTATGAACTTTAATATCTCCTTTTCATGTGTGGATCCAATATGTGAGATGCACAAATTTAAACTTATAAAAAGTGGATTTTTGTATAATTATAATAAATGAATAATACTTTCATGAGAATAACTATTGAAACTAAAAAAGTATTGATATTATATATCATTTTTTGTTGTACCTTCTCTGCAAGGTCCATGAGGTAATATCCAATAAGGTCCACATACAAATTTGATAAAGATTGAGAAGGATGAATTCCATTGGAATTGAAAGGAAAAATGAGTAGCATTAACCCTCCAAACACAACCTCTTTTGCCCTGGCTTGAAGGAATCTCTCCACGTCCTTTTCATATTGAGCTCTATAAGCCTGAATCACTTAGGTACCAGAATTTACATAGTGAACATTTCCTTTGTTCCAAGCAGAAGAGTTTTTGTTCACAATCTCTTTTGGTACTCCAGAAAGCCATTGCAACACAGAAGAAGAGTGAACAATGTGAAGAGAAGCCCCGGGAAATACACGACCGTGGAAAGAGCCCGTCGAGCTTGCAACATAGTATTGTTTGTCCTGAGGGATATTTGTGAAGAGCAAGTTAAAATCATTAGAGACATGGTGTTTGTACCATAAATATTCAATTTAATATTTGATTTATTTCAAATATTATTTTGAATATTGGATAAGAATAGCTTTGTCCCACATTGTTTGAAGATAAAAGTATATGGAAATTTTCAAGTATAAATAGTTAGTTTGGAAATTAGAATTTGCAAGAGTCCACATTGGAAGCGTATCAAACACCCTGGAATCTTTTCTCTTATAAAATAAAGCTTCATCAACATTGAAAGGACTCGCACATCCACACACACCAGAAACATAGACTACTTAGTTTATTCTCGTTAGAATTTACTTCGAGTAGTCAAGTGTTTAAGTTGAAAATTTTAATTAAATGTCCTTTGATTTAAAAGGCATTTGTAATCCTTTATTTATTTTGTTCTCAGTAATTAATACAATCGTTTGATTAAGTTTGATATTAATTGGTGCACACTTTACTTTTTCTTTGGACTGTTATAAGTTCGAAGTGGCATGCTCGCACATTTGAGACAACTGATTGTTGTGTTTTACATCAACATATCTTTTGACACGCCCGGTGGGACTTCATTTTTTCTACTGAGGAAATGGTGCATACTCGTTCTAAGAATCAGGAATCCGACAACCACAGCAACATTAGCAGCTGAAACGTGTCGGATGAGGATGAAATTGAAAGGGAAGCTGGCAAGACTCCAGACATGACAGAGATGTCTACTCAAGATTCGATCCGCAAGCTGTCCCAGAAGATAAAAGCAAACCAGGAGACCCAGCAGCAAACGTTGCAAGGAATCTTGAAATTGTTGCGCCAGCAGGTGCAGACAACCCAAGCTGCGTCGAATGGCGCAAGGCCGACTAACAGCCAAGAGAAACAACAGGTGCAGGCCTTCCAGGCCGTACCCAATTGCAACACACCAAGGACTGAGGCACCAGCCTTTCAGGCCGAGTCCAGTGGAAACAATGTAAGGGTTATGCTTGAACAACAAGTCCAACCTTACATTCCCTTACAGACGACTCAAGTTGCGTCGAATGGCGCAAGGCTGACTAACGGCCAAGAGGTGCAGGCCTTCAGGCCGTACCTAATGGCAGCAGGACAAGGACTGAGGCACCGGCCTTTCAGGCCGGGTTCAGTAGAAACGATGTAAAGGTTATGCTTGAACGGCAAGTCCAACCTTACATTCCCCCACCGGCTAGGAACAATGTTCTTGCCGGGGGGCATGCTGACAACCTAGGCCAGAACGTGAAGGATGGTTGGGAAGAAATGATGACACAAGCTTTCCAAGCTGTACCCAACTTACATGAAGGGAGAGCAGATATCCAAACGTGTGGTAACTTGCCAGCTCTGAACCATATTCATGGCGAAGGGCATGCGGAGCACTTTGGACAAAACTGCAGGAATATATATTATGAGGCTCACACCTATCTGACATACTTCAGACAAACATCAGGCAGACGAGTATGGAAAATGGACATCAAACTTGGAGATAAGTATTCGGCCCAAAAGGCCAAATCACTCGCTAAGTTGTTTAGTATTCGATGCAGGCATGAGGCCAAAAAGGCAAGAAATAGGCATCTTGCAAGAAGTTGGAACATGTCCAAGCCACCGATGAAAAGTTAAAGCCAAAAATCAGTATTCCTAAGTTTAGGTCAAATGATGCAGAACGGATGAGGAGAGCGGAATTGCAAATGCCAAATGGATCAAGCAGAGATGAAAATTCATGTTGCTTTTTCCAAGGACTGTCGAACAAGATTGGTTTGGAAGAAAATCGAGAAGTCCAAGACTTTTAAGCCACCTGCTATGGAGGTGAAACGTTGGTATCATGCACGGTATAGGTCCTATTAGCCGCTTACAAGACCCAAGATGAATCAATATTGCTTTGCAATTTTATTTTCTTCAATAAAATTACAAAGCAATGGGGGCAATGTTTGTACCATAAATATTCAATTTAATATTTGATTCATTTCAAATATTATTTTGAATATTGAATAAGAATAGTTTTGTCCCACATTGTTTGAAGATAAAAGTATATAGAATTTCTCAAGTATAAATAGTTAGTTTGGAAATTATAATTTGCAAGAGTCCCACATCGGAAGCGTATCAAACACTCTGGAATCTCTTCTCTTATAAAATAAAGCTTCATCAACATTGAAAGGACTCGCGCATCCACACATACCAGAAACATAGACTATTTAGTTTATTCTCGTTAGAATTTACTTCAAGTAGTCAAGTGTTTTAGTTGAAAATTTTAATTAAAAGTCATTTGATCTGAAAAGCATTTATAAACCTTTAATTATTTTGATCTCATTAATTAATACAATCGTTTAATTGGCGCACACTTTACTTTTTTTTTAGACTGTTATAGGTTCGAAGTGGTACACTCGCACACTTGAGACGACTGATTGTTGTATTTTACACCAACACATGGTCATTGAAAAAAACTTGGAATTCTGGGATTTTGGAATTTAGGCCTTGGCTTTGTTGTTTGTTTTTGACAGCTTCAATTATGTTTTCCACAGCTGCAAATGTATTTCGACCAACAGAGCAACCCAAATCTACAATCCTAAATGTTTTTGAAGAATTTAGAACATCCATGTCAAGCTTTCCTACGATTGCCTCTTTTGCTACTTCTTTAGCAACATCTATAATTCCTCTCTGCAAAAAAAATAAATAAAAAATGGGCATGCAATTTGCTTGAACTTTGGCACTGTCTAGTTTCTCAATTTGATTTGTTCTGTTTCTGGAACAATTAAATTGTTAGTAACTAATTTTTTTATTTCTTCTTCATTTTGTTGAAAACTTGATGAGGGAAGGAAATATACATCAATTTACAGAAAAACACCCAAATAAAATGAGCCTATTCTATCCTAAAATAACGATCCATATTAACATATATCTTAAAGAAAATTGAAAAAAATAAATAAATAAATGGACAGAAAGAGAACCACATGGCATTGAGAATATGCCACGTGGCATGAAGTAACCATTTCTTTTTGACCGCTGAGGGATCTATCATCTATGCAGGAAAGGAAGAAGAAAAGGGAAGTCCGGTTTTCGGCTAAGCCAAAAATAATAATAATAATAATAATAAATCTTGAAAGCTTGGCGAAAATAAGGCTAAAACAGGATCTACAGGAGACACAAAAATAAAAAATCATTGCTTGTGGATTTTGGGAACTCTTTACCTTATAGAGAGTGATGTCAAAGTCAGAATTTCCTCTGGTTTTGGTTTATTGTGGATACACAGAATATATAAATTATAACATGCATTCTCTGTAGAAAATAACATAATTCCTTTTGGGTTTTGTTTGGTTTTCTATCTATATAAATAAACTGAAAAATTATAGTAATTTGGTTGAATAATTCCAATATGATTTTCTTTATCAATTCTGTAAAATCGTCCTACTACTTCTATCTAGAGTGTATGGCATATTCTATAAGAATTACCTAGAAAGTGGAGTTCTTGGCATAGCTATAGAGGCCATCTCCACCTTTCATTGGATATGCTCCAGACATTTCCATGCTTTTATTTCCTTCACTGCTCTCTCTCTCTCTCTCTCCCCCTCTCTCTCTCTCTAATTTTCTTGACCATATTACAATATGGTAGCTATATTACTTTATTATTTCAATATCTCATATGAATATTTTCTTTTGGAACATTCAATGCTCCTTTTGTCACTTAGCTAGGTTCATAGCATGATGATACATAAAGTCAAAAAGGGAGTCGCACGAATCAAAGTTTTTGAATTTATCAGTTTACTTGTATTTGCAGTGTCTGAAAAGAAAGAGATTAAAACAACAAAAATAAAAAATAAAAACAAAAAATCAATAAAGATTTTTTTTTATCGGTTGATAATCTATTTATCTCTTTTTTTAATTTTTTTTCAAAAATAGATAACCGTTTTTATTGTTTTTGAAAAAACCAAATATAAAAATATTTTCCATAACTATTTTTATTTAAAAAAATTAAATACAAAATTAAGTTTGATAACCATTTTCAATTTTATTTTTATTTTAAAACTATTTCAATTTTTTTTTTAAAAAAAATCATTTTCATTTTTAGTTTTCATTTAGTTTTTCTTATCTTTGACAGCACCAAGACACAAAATAGCTCAAACCAGGTCTGAATCCAAGACCGCTCATATAGGTTCCAAACATGGGACCATCTGAATGCCGCCGAAACTTGGGACTAACTAGATAGGTCTGGTATCTAAGACTACCCAGTCGGGGCCTAAGTAAGTCACGGACTGCTCAGATGGGCTGGGACCATAGACTAACCTGACCAGGCCGAGATCACAGACCGCTCGGTCGAGGCCGCTAAACTAGCATAGCCCAACCGAGGCCAGAACCCATAATTGTCCATAAGGGGCCTGGACTCCAAATTGCTTAGACATAGTCAGAAAATCAAAATCGTCCGGATGTGGTCAGGACCATAGACTGCTCAAATAAAGCCAAAACTTGGAATTTCCAGGATATGGCAATTACCTAGGACTGCCCAATCGAGGCCAGTACCTGAGATTGCTCGGTTGGAGCCGGGATTGCCTGATCGAGACCGAAACCCAGGACATCAAATCACTTGGATGAGGCTGGGACCCCAGATCGCTTAGTTGAGGCTAGGTACTGGGACTGTCTTATCGGAGTTGATACCCGGGACCGCCTGGTTGGGTCCAGAACTTGGGAATCAATATCCAAAACTACCCAGTCATGGCTAGTATCCAAGATCGCTTAGTCGAGGCCAGAACTGCCTCATGGCTAATATCCAAGACCAGATCACTTGGACAATGCTAGGACCCCATATAGCTTGGTTGGAGCTGGGACCCGAGACTACCTGGTCAAGGTCAATACCCAGGGCCTCCTAATTAGGTCCAGAATTCGAGACCACTTGGACGAGCCAATGCATACGTTCGAATGGGGCAGGTGTTCGTTACCGCCCGGTTGAGGCAAAATCCAGGACCCCAGATTGCTTGGACGGGGCTAGGATCCCAAACTACTTAGTCGGGTCCAAGACCCAAGATCGCCTTGTTAAGGCTAGGATCAAGGCCGGAACCCAAGATTGCCCAAACAGAGCTAATACATGAGACTGCCTGGACGTGGTCATAACTATGCACTGCTCAGGCTGGGTTGGGACCGGGACTACCCTGTCGGGCTAGGATTAGGATTTCCCTATCATGGTTAGGACCATGGATATCGGTGTTGGGACTGAAAACTATTCTGTCGAAACTGAAATCTGGGACTGCCTAGTCAAAGCTGGGACTCGGTACCGCCCAAACATGGTTAGAACCTCGAACTGCTTTGACAAGGCCAGCCCAAACCACCTAGAAAAGGCCGACACTTCTAATAACCTGAAATACCCAGACGGGATGTCAATGGAACCAGGTTATGGGATCCTTAGATGGCTAAAATTCGGTGTTCATTCAACATTAATCGAATATAAATTTTTATAAATTCATTTGTAAAGTTTTTCAAGAAATATAAAAAATTAATGGATATAAAATACAAAAATAAAAAATGGTTACCAAACAAGTTTTTAATTTTTTTTCATAAAAATAAAAACTAAAAATAGTTTTTTTTTTTCATAAACAAAAAAAATCATAAATAAAAACTAAAATTAAAAACTAAAAATAAAAACAAAAACTAAATATGTTACCAAAAAGACTTATAGTCTAATCTTTGATAATTTCGAATATGAAAGATAATATTGAATTATAAAAAAATTAAGTATGACGGCGATCCATAAGTGACAAGTACTATTGAGAGACAACAAACTTATAGGATTTCTTACCAAAACAAAAAACAAAAACAAAAAAAGTGCAAATCTGTTGATTGTGAATTACTTATTGATGGAGTAGTCCGAACAAATCGACAAATCAATTGCACAACAAAATATAAATCACAAAATAAGCTGTTGAATCTGCCTAGTTATCTAAACATCAATATTACTTCTCAATGTTAGAAAAAATAAAAATAAAAATACAATGATAATATGCTTTCTAATACTTTAAGTTTTTAAAAAATATGACAATTTAATTTGTTACCACAGCAAAAATCTTTGAATTCATACATTTAAAATTCAACAAATTTTATCCAAAAAATAAAAATACATATGAAAACCGATAAATTTACATATAAAAAGGAATGTTCGGAAAGTGTTAGAAGAAATTAAAAATGCAATAATGATTTATTTTTTGATAGCTTAAACGACTGTTAAAAAAAAATAGTAACTTTCACATCTCCACTACAACTATTACCAATGTAGCATCATCGTACATTGTAGGACTCGCATCTATATCATCCCAACTGCAATTGGCTATATCATATAAGAGACACATGGCGATGTGACATGTGTCAATGCATTGCACATTATAAAATGAAAGATAGTTTCTAAAAGAACAGTTGGAATATAAATCAAGGATTGCATTTTAATAATATGAAAAGTCCAGGACCAACGCCATCGGTAGCAGTACTCAGCGGAGGACGCCCTTCAACTTTCTTGGCATAGCGATCAAAAAATTGTTGAATGATTTCACTTCCAAAGTGATTGCTGATTAGGGTTTCTAACCCAGCTCTGCATCCTTCAGCACTAGGCAAAGGAACACTGCTTCCAGGTTGCTCATCCAATTTAACAATTTCAAAACACCCATTTTTCTCTATTATTTTCCTCAGCTCCTCTGTTGATGGACTATACATGGGCAAGTTGAAGGTGTCGATTTTGTCTTTGCTTACTAATCCCTTCAAATTATTTAATCAATAATTAATACCATTTTTTTAGATTACCAAAGAAATTTTATATA
>QANX01006034.1:0-33977 GCA_003254975.1 Ochetophila trinervis
GAATAAATCAACAAATGTTGCCCACATCTACAGCTCAGGTGAGAGCAAAATGCTATATTATTATGGTAAGAAAGTTAAGATTACGTACATATCTAAACCGAGAACACATCTAAACAATTATACAGTATTAAAGATAAAATATAAAAGATATGATGACCTATTTTTTATCATTTTAAGCTTTTGGGATCAATGGTAATTCAACATAGTATCAGAACCAAAAAACCTAACGGTCAAAGATTTGAAACTCAATATCTCAAGCTTTTAGGATCAGTGTTAATTCAACATATAGAAACTCTCTTTCACTCCTCAGAAAAAATCGCAGTGATTTCCTCTCATCTCTAAAACTTAACAAATCTGCAATACACAATAACTACAAAAGGAAAAGAAGAAGAAGATACAGAAAGTCCAAAGCTCTCAACTCTAAGAATTGTACAACAAGATAGAATGAAGAACCCCAAGAGAAAAGAATTATATGTTAAAAAACATAATAGATCTCATGTGATTCAATAGCACGTAAATCTATAAACGTAACGTTCACCATTGATTGATTAAGTGCTTGGTTTGATGTTCTTGGCATTGTCAACATTGGGAATGCTAGCAAAAATAAAATCCTCCACATAATACTCTAGTAACATCATACAACAGTTGTTTAAGTATTCCCAATTCTCATACAACTGTCTAGCCTCAGGAGTTGTCACATCAGTAGGTTTCTTTGGTGGATCAATCTTCAAAGCCAAGTCCAGCTTCATTATTGTCAGATTCAACAATAGAGTTTTTTTTCAAGTATTAAAATTAGTCTCATTCAAAAACATCATGGCAGTCATAGGCTGAGTATTTCCTGGAATGTTCACAACTGTGGAAATAGCAAATATTAATAACATGCATATCACTAACAAGATCATGCACTAGCTCATTTCCCAGTCTCCATCATATATATATTAACATTTAAATCGCCAGGGTTTCTTAGAGCACACAAAAAAAGAACCCATACACGAGTAAGGACAATTTATCAAATACCACAACTAAATACATTGAACCAGTTACCGAAAGGGCAAACAAGAACTTGCAGTTCATGGCATTTAATCAACTTCCTTACTAATCTAAGCATCCTACCAAGTAATTAAACCACCGACAGGTTGGTCTAACTACCCGTATGGACCTTAATATTATAATTGCGAGAAAAACAAAAATAAATAAATTGACAATTTCATGATATAGGCAAGTTAAGTCTTACGACAGGCAAGTACTTAAAATCCTAAACCACTATGTCAATTTCATATTGACAATTTCATAGATTTGACATGTCAAAACCTTACGATAGGCAAAGATTTGAACATTCTGCACTACTATGTCATATTTAACATAAAATCATTAACAAAATAATAATAAAATAAATAAATGAAAGTCTTTTTTTTTTAGTTCGTTGACGTCAGCATGACGTCACCCATACGGCATGTCGTACAGTCACACGGAACCAAACGGCATGTCGTTTGCATCATATGCCTCACCCGGTTTCTGCAACCGGGTCGGGTTCGCTGGTTGCGTGACCCGTATAGTAATCCGCCTGAAAAATACTCTTCCAGCCACGATTTTCATCGCCGGTTATTGGGTTTTACTCACAGATCATGTTTCGGTTGCTTTCCAACATCAATTCAGCCAATAATCGCTCGAAAATTAAAGTACCATAAAATATACATATATATATCCGAAAATTCAAGAAAAACAGCCAGATCATGTTTCACATGCTTTCAGGCAAAATTAAACAAATAGAAAGCACAAATAAACATCATAGAACAAAACCCAATAAACAATTTCAATTTAAAACAAAATATCAACACAGATCGGAAAGAAAAAATAATCGGTAAAAACCCTAAATATTCAAGAACGAACTGAGCAATATACAGATCAAAACAACCTATTCTTTTGCCATCAATCTAATCGTGAACATAAATTAGCAATAGCAGGATAAATTTAATCAAGAACGTTCAAATAACAATTACCAATAATCGAAATACAATCGGTTTCACCGTCCGAAAATAAAATAAAATAATATATGGCCAATTGAATACACATGAACAAGCTCTGATACCATTGTTAAAAAACATAATAGATCTCATGTGATTCAATAGCATGTAAATCTATAAACATACCGTTCACCATTGATTGATTAAGTGCTTTGTTTGATGTTCCTGATGTTTGATTGCTTTCTGCCATTGATCACTGCAAAATAATAAACATGTTAAGAGACCTCTATGAAATCTGCTCTCTCAACCTAGCCTCCTTCTTTTTAGGTCAAAATAATAATACATATGTAAAATAGTGGCTCTCATCTCATATTTATAACCCATACAAAATAATAATAATAAATATAATAATATTTATTTAAAATAGAGACGAGTCCAATTATATAAGACTTTACTGATATAGAGGTATTAGGTTCATTTGGTCTAATGGGCCCACCAAAGAATTAAGAGAGATTTCAATGGGCCTCTTTATTTATTATTAATCAATGTCTCAAATCCCATTATTGAAAACACAGAAGCCTAGTGAGTGAGTCCACCTGATTATGCACAGTCCACATATAATTATTCTAACAATATATACACTTAGCAAGAAACCATCGGAGAGTAAGCAATGAGCTAGTGTCAAGCATCGAAGATAGAAGAGCAACAATAGAGTCAAAATGGCGTTGCTGCACTAAAGCTGAATAGAACCTTATAAGAATGAGATTAGAAATATGGTTAAACAATGACAACCAGTAAGATTAAGGATTAAATATAACAATATGATTATGAAAATTATCAGTGTTAAGATATATATTTCAATTCTCGCTCACTTCTCACAAGTTTGAATTTATAAAAACAGTACTACTGGAATCTGTATAGGTCATAGATTCAATCAGTACATTTTCTCTTTCAAATGTTGGATATCTTCTTTATGAGCTCTCCACCTTCTAATCAGAATGTGCCAATCTTGTATTTCGTCTCCCTACCTTGTTACCCACATGTGAAAGGAAAACACTTTTATACACATTTTGACAGGACCCGATCCGCTAGGATCCTGCCTGCGTGACTTAATGTTGCCACTAAGCCACAAGCAGTCGTGAAATTCCGCTGAACCAATTTTTTAAAAAGGGTAAAAACCAACAGACCGAAAGGTTTTCTCTACTGCCGGAAATTCTATTAAAAATTTCAGCAACATTTCGGTTGTTTTCTAACACTCCCCAAAATGCTAAAAGTCAAACCTGCAGAGAAAAAAACATTTCTAAACAACAATTTATTCTACCAGCACACATTTCCCACACAATTTAAACCACAAATCAGTACATAACTCAACCCCTAAATAAATATATTGTTTAAGTACGGTGTAGCTGGACTCAGTCTAAAACTGAGCTGCCTACATACCCTTTCTACAAGGGATCAAGCTACCTGTAGTTCTGATATGCATATTTACACTAAATATGCCGCAATTGATACAATTTATACTCAAAAGTAACGCCTCAAATACACGTTATATTTCACTTTCAATCACATCAACGTCATCACATCTCCACATCATCGTTCACCTCATCACCATTTCCAAATCCATTCAAACACCAACAATTCAACGTAAACAATCCCAGCAACTCAATTAATTCAATACAATCAATTCAAGTTTCCAAACAGCCCACTAATCATAAAACAATTCTACACAACCGAATCCACATAGAGATTAACACACGATTTAACTATATAAAATATTCCGTAATAATTCTCACTATTCCCAAATTTCAAGCACCAATCAATTTCACAATTAATTCCATAAACCCAATCGGCTCTCAAACCGTCAACAGCAATTAATTCAATAAGCAAGCTCACACACACGACCAAATCAACTCTTAACCAACAAACCCGCATCTCTCACACCTAACAACTAAATATACAAATATACCCGTAACCACTTCCAAGCCCAAGAAACTCGGTCACACTCTCACATCCTGTATTAAACTCTCGGCATGACAATGCGTTCCACAACAACCACCAAAACACAAATTTACACATTTGTATC
The DNA here is from genome assembly GCA_003254975.1 of Ochetophila trinervis. Taxonomy (NCBI): domain Eukaryota; kingdom Viridiplantae; phylum Streptophyta; class Magnoliopsida; order Rosales; family Rhamnaceae; genus Ochetophila; species Ochetophila trinervis. Next base: position 4,048 of record QANX01006034.1, read on the forward strand.
ACCGATTGTCTACAATTCCTATTTAACCGTTAAAATAACACCATTTGAAACCGGGTAATTCTCAATATTTATCTATAATACCTGAATTATATATCGAAACGAAGCTCGTAATCAATAGAATGCAACCGAGATCTTACCTCGTCCAACCGCCGCCGGTGGTGACCGGAAAGTCACCGGAAAGCTGCGGCCAAACACCTGCACTTTGCACCGCTCAAACGATCAGGATTTGGGATGAGAGGAGGTCGGAATCGAGCTCAGAGGGTTCCAAATAGTGGGAAGGGACCAACCCCACAACCCGAAACCACTGGAATCCGGCAACCGGAGAAACGGTCCGGCGGTTTCTTCGAGTTTTCCGGCGAATTCTCGAGGTTTCACAGTCAGGTCACGGAGGGGAAAGATGGAGGAGGACCTGGGCGACCTTTCTTGGGTGGTGGACCGGCCAATTTCTCGCCGGAATCCGGCAATCGCAACCGAAGGGCATCATCGGATCCCTCGATCTTGCTGGCGATCTGGGCTTCCTTCCGGCGATCCATCGGTGCCAACAGAAGGAGGAGGTCGGCAGCGTCGTTTCCCGGGTAACTGCCGGCCTGATCTCGCCGGAGATGAGCCGTTGCCGGCGGAAAGAAGGCGCGGGTGGGCTTGCACGAGGGGAGGCTGCACGAAGGGGGGGCAGCCCGCGTGCATGCGGCGTGTCTCTTCCTTCCAGATCCTTCTGGATAAACATATAAAGGCAGGGGCTAAATAGTAATTTTTGCCCTGCCACAGCAAATTACCAAAATGCCCTTCATGTTATTTCAGCCATAACTTCTCGGTCTTAACTCGGAATTGAGCGTACTACTAGTCTATGAACTCGTATTGACTAGCTCTACGCAACGGTACCACGGTCAAAACCATAGCACGCTCACACAAAAAGTCAACCTCGAGCCCTTCCTTGGTCAAACTTGGTCAATTCGGTCAATTTTGAGAAATTTTCAATATCTTCTCGGGACGGGATGTTACACATTTTCAATCCACTTCCTACAAAATATTGACTTTTATTAAAAACAAATTAAAATTAATAACCACAAATATAATTATTTTGTCCAAGTGATCAACGTTCAATGCGCGGATAAGATATCTGAATGCAATGCCGCGCCAAAAATAATTGAAAAATATATTACACATTGCATGCTCATTACCTTAATCTATCTTCCATGCATGAAAACTATATTGATATATAATTTGTTGGAGTATATATGAGGATTCACCGCAATGCTTATCATGTGAACATCCCGATCTAAAACAAGGGACCCAATTTATATGTATTATGTTTGGAAGGAATCCAAAACTAGTGGAAAAAAAAACAAAAAAAACAAACAAACAACTTTGCCAATAAATATGCATTACAAGAGAATTTGGAATGAAAATGTAGATTGTAAAAATAAACATGTTATATATACATATAAGCAAAATGAGCAATAAAGAAATTGTAATCCAATAATATTTTTAGAATGAATGTCAAGTTGATGGGACTTAGATTTTGCTTAAGTGAATATCATTTTTAAAGGCTTTGTTAGATAATGTAAGAAAATTTAAAACGCGGAATCTTTTTTAAAATTTCAATTTTTTTATTTTAAAAAAAAAAGTTAATAAAATATATAATTAACTAATAGCTCGTAATTAATTTTTGTGCACATTAATTAGATTCGTGAATAAATTTAGAAGTGACAGTATATTTATGTCACTTAGATTTAAACTATGCTTACGGTTGATTTTAGAGCCCAAATGGATTATGGAAGAATTTTCCATAAAGTTAAGTTTTTAGTAAAATTTTAAAACTTAGATTCTTACTTCTAGCACAATCAGGATTTTAATATCAAAATTACTTTTATAACCTTTAACTTGCAATAAAATTAGCATTTACCCATGTAATTTTAGGGTTATTTGTAAATGTATTTTTTATTTTTTAACGTTAATTATTATAACTAAATGTATTTTAATTATAAATGAAAATATGTTATTAATTTTGGTTACATTAGTTTTATTTTATCAAATACAAATATATTCAAAATGAAAGAGCTTGCAAGGTGTTACAGGGTCAAATTCCGAGGCTAAATTTCTTGAACCTGCAAGGCCTAAGAAAGCCCTACTTAGTCAGCCAACACACAATATTCAATCGTATATGCAAAGCACACAGCAAAGCATACAGCACAAAGATAACTACAATGAATCAAGCACACGCACACAGCCAACACAAGTCTTTATGGGGCAATTCCCCAACCTTTTCTTTCACTCAATAAGAATAGGAAACCGGCCAAAAGTATGCCAATGGTTACCACAATGCCTTAGACATCCCCAACTGCCTAGGGTTATGATGGCACCAGCCAGCATGCTACACATATGTATGGACGCACATTAGGGTCTCTTGATGCATGCCACGAATGTAGGAAGACCATCCCACTACTTGTAACCACCAGCCCACTCAGCCTAACTTATAGGCAAGTCTGCCACCTGCCTTGGACTGTAGCCAGCAAGCCCCAGCACCAACATGGGCGCAGCCAACTAACCATCGCGCCCATCAAAGTATGCAGTCTTGAGGTGCTGCAATGAAGACTGCATACTTCAAGAACCGATCAACCACCACCAATATACATCGCATCCATGCCACCTTAGGCAATCCCACAACAAAATCCATAGAAATAGAAGCAAAAGGCTTACTTGGGATCGGATAAGGTTGCAGTAAACCTGCCTGTAGCTTCCTCTCCACCTTGTCTTGTTGGCACATAAGACAAGTCCTAACATATGCTTCCACATCTTGTTCCATCTTTGGCCAGTACCATGACCTTGTCATCAATGCTACCATTTTGTCCACCCCCGAATGTCCAACCCACATAACATCATGATTCTCATGTAGGAGGTCCCTCCATAGTTCACCCCCTATAGGTACATAAACTCGTCCACCCCGAGTATAGATTAAGTCATCCTCAATCCAATACCTCATCACCAAACCTTCACTGATTTCCTGTTTCAGCTTGGTGTATGCAACATCAGTTGCTGCCTGAGCCCGAACTCGCTCAAGGAAATCTGTCTCCACAGTGGTGATGGCAGCAACATACTCAGCCACCGCCTTCTTACTCAATGCATCAGCCACCAAGTTTTGCTTTCTTGGTCTATGCACCCACTCAAAGTGAAACTCCCCCAAAAACTCTTTCCATCGAGCTTGCTAAGGAGTAAGCTTATTCTCCGTTTTGAAATAGGTGTTAGCAACATTGTCAGTCACCATTCTGAACTTAGTTCCCAGCAAGTAGTGCCTCCATGTATCAAGACAGTGCACCACAACTGTCATTTCCTTCTCATGAGCTGAATACCATTGCTCAGCATCCTTCAATTTCTGACTCTCAAAGGCAACCGGATGATCATCTTGCACCAACACCCCACCAATAGCATGGTCAGAGGCATCAGTGTGCACTTCAAATGGAAGGCTAAAGTCTACCAACTTCAACACCAGTTCAGTGGATATTGCCTCCTTCAAAGCATCAAGTGAGGCTTGACACTCCGCTGTCCACGCCCACTTCACTTCATTCTTCAACAGATCCGTCAATACACTAACCCTCTTGGAGTAGTCCTTAATAAACCGACAGTAGTAGTTAGCCAAACAAAGGAAGGACTGCAACTCAGTCACTTTGGAAGGAACAGGCCACTCCCGAATGGCCTTAATTTTCCTTTCATCCATTCGAATATGTCCCTTGTTAACCCAATGTCCAAGGAACATCACCTCTGGTTTGCAAAACTCACATTTTTCCTTTTTAACATATAGTTTCTCCTGTCTCAACTTGGAGAACACCTTGGTCAAATGCTTCACATGTGTCTTCAAGGTCTCACTATATATTACAATGTCATCCAAATATACTACCACAAAACGATCCAGAAATTCATATAACACATCATTCATAAGGTTACAAAATGTTGCAAGCGCATTATTATGCCTAAAAGGTATAACCAAAAACTCATAGGATCCATACCTTGTCACACAAGCTGTTTTGGCCTCATCACCAATAGTAATTCTCACCTACCAATAACCTGCCCTCAAGTCCAGCTTAGTGAAGTAGCTGGCCCTTGACAACCTATCAAACAAATCATATACATCAGGAACATGGTATTTTTTCTTAATTGTTACCTTGTTCAAAGCCCAATAATCCACACACATCCTTATGGATCTGTCCTGTTTAAGTTGAAACAACACCGGAGCACCATAAGGAGACTTCAACGGTTGTATGTAACTGGATTCCAACAACTCATAAAGTTGCTTGCGCAACTCCACAAGCTTAGCAGGGGACATTCTGTAAGGTGCTTCGCAGAGGGCTTAGCACCTGGTTCTAGTTCAATCTTATGGTCAGTAGTCCTTCTCGGTGGCAACACTTTAGGCAGCTCTATGGTATCACATCAGCGAAGTCATCCAGCACCTCACCAACATAATCAGGTACCTCATCTACCTTGTTCAGTTTAATCTTAATCAAGCTGGCCACAAAAGTTTTATAACCCTTCTTCACCCTAGATTTCAATTGTAGGGCAGAAACCATTGCCACCTTCGGTTTATTCCTGGAAATAAACTCACAACTAACAAAGCAATGGCAATCCCCACCTGAGATTGTCATCCCTCTCATATAGGGCAATAAGGAAGCTTTAGCTTTCACAAAGAAATCAATTCCCAAAATTAAATCAAAGTCATCTAGCAATACAACCATCATGTCACACTCACCTGCCCACCCTCCAACTTGAAGAGTAGGACTAGCAATGCCATCAACATCCAAGGCCTCCGAGTTCACCACTTTCATCTTGCTAGAGTATTCTGAAGCACACACCCGAGCTCTGCAGCCTTCCTTTGGGACAAGAAATTGTGTGTGGCTCCCGTATCTAGCATGGCCAGCACACTTCTTCCATTCAGGTAAACTGTGACATACATAAGACCTCTCTTCATGGACTCACTTGAGAGAGTGTTCAAGAGTTGGATATGAGCAACTCTAGAAGGGTTGTCTTTGGTTGTACCTTCCGAAGAAGCCACCATAGCATTCAGTTTCTCACATTTAGGACAATCCCTAGCTCGATGTGGGCCATCACAAATGAAACAGCCACTAGCTTTAGCCTTCCCTTGAGACTTTTCCACTGTTTTCCTCTCAAACTCAACATTCTTCTTCTAGTAGCCCTCGGTCTTCTTTCCATTTTTAAAACCTGTCTTGCCTTTGCCATCACCCCCGGTCTTCTTCTTCTCAGGATCAGAAGAGGAAGAGGAGTACTTGAAGTCCACCAAGCTATCTGCTGCAACCATGGTAGTGGGCAATGAAAGTACCCCCTGCCTACGCAACTCGGCTTGCACCCAAGGCTGTAAACCCGACATGAAATTGTGTAGCTTGTCCTCCTCGGACATGTTTTTGATATCAAGCATCAAGGAACTGAATTCCTTCACATAATCCCTCACCGTGCTAGTATGCCTCAGTTTCTTCAAGGCATCCATTGCAACCCAAGCTGTGTTGCAAGGCAGGAACTAAGCCTTCAATTCCTTCTTCAGGATCTCCCAAGTATCGATCCTTGGTCTGTTTGCAATCTCATCATCTTGCAACCGAGTACGCCACCATAACTTAGCATCCCCAGCCAAGTATATACTCATGATCATCACCTTCTCGGTGTCTAGACAGTGAGCAGCCAAGAAAAACTGCTCCATGTCCTACAAAAAATTCTCAAGTTCCTTAGCATTTCGAGCACCATTAAAAGGTTTAGGTTTAGGTACCTTAATTTTCGAAGGCATCATTTCCACTGTAGATGATGAAGCCACGGTGTTACCCGAGCATCGAATCATGGCCAAGTCCTTCTCAACAGCCAGCAACCTTTCCTTCACAATGGTGGTGAAGGACCCTATATCTTCCACCTGCACCACTTGCTTCTCATCAGTTTCAGTAATGAACGAAGCAAGTTCAAGTTGCAGAGATTCCACATTCTCGGCAAGTTGTTCCACACGAACAGACATGTTTATTGCCAAGTCACTAGGAGAAGCACCGAGGAAGTATTCCAAGCGTGCCACCCTCTCACGCAGCGCCTCATTAGCAGCGCCACCAGCCATCTAACTAGGCTCTGAAACCAACTATTACAGGGTCAAATTCTTAGGCTAAATTTTTCAAACCTGCAAGGCCTAATGAAGCCCTCCTTAAGCCAACACACAATATTCAATTGTATATGCAAAGCACACAGCAAAAAGATAACCACAATGAATCAAGTATATGCACACAACCAACACAAGTCTTTACGAGGCAACTCCCCAACCTTTTTAGGAAACTAGCCAAAAGTATGCCAATGGTTACCACAATGCCTCTCTCTATGGCTTGGTAACTCAAGCTCCCTAGCAATATAGCCAAAACCGTGCAACTAACAACCCCAGCTGCTAGGACACCTGGCATAGCTAGGCTTGGCCATCTAGCCTTGGCAATTGACATCCCCAACTGCCTAGGGGCATGCTGGCACCAGCAAGCATGCTACACATATGTCTGGACACACATTGAGGTCTTTTGATGCATGCCACCAATGTAGAAGACCAATCCACTACTTGTAACATCCAGCCCACTCAGCCTAACTTGTAGGCAAGTCTGCCACCTGCCTTGGACTGCGGCCAGCAAGCCCCAGCACCAACATGGGCACAGCCAACTAATCATCGTGACCATCATGGCTCGAACCATTGCCAGCCATTGAGCCAAGTCACTAAGCCATACCATTGGTTGCACCTTTGGTGCCTGCATATGCCCACACACAAGGCCATGCAGGGCACCACTCAGCCACACTAAGCCCACATGCTGCGCGGGTCCTCCGCCACACCTACACATAGGTTGCACGGGTCCTCAGCCACAATCGCACACAAGCCACACTCCCACATAGGCTGCACAGGTCCTCGACCACAATCACACACAGGCTGCACATATCCTCGGTGCCACAGCATACAGGCAACGACACGGCACACAGGCATTGCCCACATAAAGCGCCAACGATGCCTTTATGCTACACTGCCTGGCTGCACCCTCGCCCATGCACACTGCGTACCCACGCACAAGCCCATGCAACAACCTGATTGCCTGCCTTGCATCCAATGAACCCCACAGTGGCACGCTAGGCATTCACCCATGCCATGCCCCTTTTCCATGCACTACCAACACCTCAGTATCATGCTGGGCCTCGGCCCATGCCATGCCATGCCAAGCCATGCACCATCAACACAGCCATTTGCCTTGCTACACCAAAGATGTGCCCATCATAGGCACACCCCCACTCAATGCCTCGCATTGGCAAGGCTGCCATGCCTTGGCCGAATGCCAAGCATCTAAGAGGTTAACACAAGGAGAAAAATGAGAGCATCCCAACTAGATTGGCACCTTCTCCAACCTCAAGAACTCAACAAGCAAAATTAAATTATTAAGAAAAAAATACATGATTAAAAATTCAGTTGTTCCGACAAAGATACAACAACAACCAGTGGCCTCATTAAAATTTTAATGCAGAAAAATATCAGTGGAGAAAAATGCATCCAAGAAAAAGAGTTGCACAAACAAAAATACAAAAAACCAAACAAAATTCAGTTCTTGTTTTTATGTTGGTCGATTTTGTTATCTCTTTGCAAAGAGATAACAAGATTGACCAACATAAAAAACAAGAACTCTAAGTAAATCTATAAGCTTTGATCCCGACAGATCATCACGATAATACAAATGTTAAAATTAGTAATAAAATTGTTAATATTAACATTAGTATTAATTTTAATTATACTGGTTAAAAAATATTTATAAACAAAAAATAATAAATAACTCATGTCTATTTTGGTCATTCTTCATAATTACAAATTATTTACCAAATGCTCTCTTATAATTTTGTAAGCAATTTTGAAATATCATTTTACCAAACACTTATCAAATTGACAAAAAAACTAATTGTTCATTCAACGGAACTTTTGTTGATTTTTTTCATAAGCTACAACAATTCCAAACTAAACATTAAAAAATATCAATTTCATGCGACAAAGAGAGCAATCAAAATTCATCCTTCAAATGCTCTAATAATCTTGGACGGTTCCCCTTTTACAAATGATTATAAATAATTAATATGGATTCAAACCTTAATCAAGTAGATAAATATTAAGGGAGTGACCTACTCCAATGCTACGATTTTTTTCCTCACTCCTCAACTTATTTGGATGTAGCTTTACATTTGCTTCCTAATTAGCATGTAATTTATGACATCATCTAGTTATATATATATATATAGAGAGAGAGAGAGAGAGACAAACACACACACATACACATATACATATATATAGAGTTATGATATAGTAAGAACTTTATAGTAAAGATATCATACTTGACAATATACGTTATCAAAATAATGCCAACTCAATTAAATATATTTTAATTGTTTTTAAATAAATTTTAACTAAGAAAATAATAACCCTTCATATTTGCATGAGATTTACTGGAAATTGTTATAAAAGTAAATTACTTTGTTTCTTAAAAAAAAATTATTGATATTTAATTTTTTATGTAGCAATTAACATGGATGATATGACTCGCTATATAAGATGTTCTTACCATAAAGTCCTCACGATCAAAATTTTCTCTCAGAAATTCTAAAATAAAATTGTCACTAACGATATGTTATTAGTGACAAATTTAAAAAAAAAAATCACTAGTAGCTTAATTTTAGTGATGATATTTTTAGATTTGTTATTCAAAATATATTTTTAGCAATAATTTTCATTTTATTAAAATGAAATATTTTTATTGTGAATTACTATATATATATATATATATATATATATACACTTTCTCTAAAATGGTAATCCAGAATGAACTGTGTCCAGTAAAAAAGTTTTAGTAATGATTTTTGTCATTAAAATCGTCTATAAAATCCGTCTTCGAAACAAAACTGATCCAGATTAAGTCTTGCTGGGTGACAACAAGTATTCACGATGAACTTGAGATGGTCATCTTCAATGTAAAGAGTATTCACAACCAGCATCCCAAATCCATCGTAAATACATGATGTCGCCCAGCAAACGATAGGCAACTTTTCCCATGTTAGAACTATTGTTTATATATTGGTTCTATGGTTAGTACACACTGACCATAGCCCATCACGATAAAAAGGTGTTTTTTTCTTTTTTTAAAGCTTTAATTTTAACTTTTAGATTAAACCAACGGTCCAAATTTATATTTTCCAATTAAACAGATTCTTTGCCTCTCAAACGAACCTTCTGCCCAGACAATTGATGACGAAGGTTCATTCCGCTAGCTTCTCAGTTTTCAATGGCAGGAACCCTCTCTTCCCGGACGACGGAAAGCTTCGAACCTCTCTTCGAACATAGCCTAGATGCTCTCTGTCCAAATGACAGAATCGGACGAACCCTCTAGTTTTTGATAACGTAGCCTAGACGAAGCTTTGCGAATCCTAACCTATGTTCTAGTTTTTTATCTTTTTTATCTTCTTTTATCTTCAAACTGTGAGAGCCTAGTCTTTTGTTTTGTATAATATCCATTAAATTGACATTGACGAACTTACTTGTGTATGAATTGGGCCTTCCATATTGATTTTCATGGATTCTTAAATAAATAAAAACAATATTTCTAATAAAAACAACTTTAAGCGCCTTTACCTTTCAAAAAGTTGTAAAAAAACTCTTTGCCCGTGAATCTCAAACTTTAGAGATTTAAAGTATCATTCTCAGAGTGCATTAAGAACTAAACGTTTATGAAATTGCCTAGATTATAATCATTTATTGTTAGTGGCAAAATGTTGTTATGGACTGTTGAATGCAAAATATTGGAACTGTTGAATGAAGTTCTGCTCAAATGGAGGGTAATTTAGACACCTTAAAAATATTGCTCTTACATACAGAATGAGAAATGAAAATTGCTTCCACATACACAAACAGGGGTGCTTTAAACCCTAACACTCAGGATCTATAGCATCTCTAACAACAGCAAAATTTCACGCCATTTGCAAAATCAATTGGAGCTTCTAATTTCAATTTCAATTAACCCGTGTGACATGTACGTGATGATCACTTAGATTTTGCAGCTCCAATTAACACCCACAATTCTCCTCTACGCTATAGCTCTAAAATGCAACCCCAATTTCAATTTCAATTCCCCAAAATCGCCAATTGCTTCCTCCATGAAGCCACGAAGCTTCCTCCACGAAACCAGATTTTGCAGCCATCGATTACTTCCTCTACGAAGCTGATGGAAATTGCCGCCATTTTCCTCTTCAATTGCCGCCAACTGAAAATGCAAAGCTCCCCTGCCGATCCCCAAATCCTGCCATTGAAGCCGATCAAAGCTTCTCGGTTTTTCTTCCTCCCTCAAATATGTTTCGATTCCTTTTGCTGGAAGCCGTAGGTGGCTTCAATTTAGGGAGAATCGTAAGTGTATTGGAGAATTGAAATTGAAATTGAAATTGAGGCTGCATTTTAAAGCTGTATCAGGGAGGAGAATCATGAGTGTTAATTGAGGCTGCAAAATCTAAGTGATCATCAAGTGCCTATCACATGGTTAATTGAAATTGAAATTAGAAGCCCCAATTAATTTTGCATATGGTGTAAAATTTCGCCCTTATTGAGGTTATTGAGGATGCTATAGACCCTGACTATTGGGGTTTATAGCACCTATATATATGTATAGAGAGAGAGAGAGAGAGAGAGAAACTCCTACTAGCTCTTTCCTTTGTGTTTTTGTTTCTCTCTTATCTTCAAATTGAGTTTAAGCTACGTTCGAAGCTTGAGAAAAAAAGTTTGAAAGGATATATTTAAATTTTCATTATCTGGTTAAGAGAAAAGTATAGGGGAGAAAGTTACAACTTTAACAATATGAGTAGAGATTTCGACTATTTAGCAAAAGAAAAGGAAAAGAAAAAGGACAAAAAAAATGTAGAGATTTCGACTTTTAATGTTAATGTAAAAAAAACTAAAACAGGCAGACAAAATTGGGCTCCGTTTATCTTTTATCTTTTTCCTTTCTTTAGTAGAGACTACTATTTTGGGTTATGTTCCGCATAAAGTATATTCTTTTTTGGGGGATTAAAATAAAATTTCACACTCAAATGCCCTGCACAACTACACTACCATATGAAATTATCAAAAATAAGAGTCGAAGGGCCTCACGGCCACCGAAAAAAAACAGAAAAAGTAAGAAATGCCTGTGAAATTTCGAGAACCAACTTGGACTTTCCTCAAATCTGAGTATTTCTAAAACATTTGAACTGAAATCAAAACGTCAATAAAGCCAAACTGTTTAAATTAAAGTAATCATTAAAACATGTCAGCAGCCAATGAAATCCGCATAAAGCTCTTTCAGCTCCACTCACAATATAAAGAAATTGTCATTATAAGTATACATTGTATGGTTAAAAAGCTATCCAGGCCTCCCAACAGCTATCTAAAGTACTGATCTAAGATTATACATAATTACAAAAACATATGTCGGAAGAATCATACTGAATTCTCTTCAAGAAAAGGGTGAGATAGAAACTTGATTATAACAAATATCTATTGCTTACTTTAACAGATCGGTAACATCCTTTCTGGAACCGACGATAACTGGAGAGGCAGAGAAACTATTTTTCTGATCTGAAACTTGTGGCTTCTCGAGTTTTTCATCTCCACTATCAGGAGATGACGATCCAAATATCTGTACTGTTAAACTTCCAACTACAAAGGGAACAGACACATAGATAAAGAAACATGCTTGAAAACTAATAGTCGTATGAAGTGATGCCCACTTAGAAAGCGAAGGAACAAAAGAAAGCTAATCAAAAATTCAAAAAAATATGCTGAATTCATTAAGCTTTTATCAATTTTCAGTCCTTAAATGAGGATAATGCACTTGTGTAAAGATGCCATTGATAACTGCTGCAACAATGCTGATTGCCAAGGAGTATTTTCCTTTTAGAAAGAGGTGGAAAATGTACTCTCATTCAACAGTCTTTATATGGAATAGAAGCATATTCAGATATTCAGTGACAAAATATGCTCGGATACTGGAATGTGATTTCCTTTGAATGGTTAAGGAGCATAAGAATATCAAAGTGAATGGGCAAGAGGGAGGGAAAAGGAGGTGTCGAGATTTTGAATGTCCTTGATCTCATAAATTGTAGAGTAAATTAAATAATATAGAAAAACTAATGCAGAAACAAAAAGGAAAAGAAATGCAATAACCATGTAATGTCATCTATAAAATACATTCGCAGAATCACAATCACACAAAGCAAACATAAGTACATAAAAGTAAAATTCAGTGCAGAAAACTGGCCAAAAAATTAAAAGCTAAAAGCGGTTCTAAAACTAGAGAACCCACTGTTCTGGCCAATAAGAGTTATAACCAATATGTCAAGCCTCTTTCTAATTAAATTTGGACATACGAGAACAAAACTAATAATGAATCACAACCTTAAAATAGATATTATTTTACCTAGAACGAGAAGAGCCCCAATCCAACCTGCGATTCCCCATCTTTCACCAAGTAGAAACCATGCGAAACCAGCACCCCAAACTGGCTCCAAGCCATAAATTATTGCAGTTTCTGTAGCTGATACATCACGCATCGCAGCCATCTGTAGCAAAAAGTACAATTTAATGTAAAGGAAAGCTTTGGATTGTTATTATTCGTTTTCTTTTCACAAGGAAAAAAAAAATAGGAATTAAAAATTGCAATATGGACAATGTGGGGGTTCTGAATATGGCTTTAACAAACAGGGGGATCTTATACTGAAGTATCTTTTGGATTTATTAATCTTCTTGTGTACTATAGTTTAATTTTAGCTAGACTTTCCGCCCTCTGCTATAGGTCATGATCCCAAAAAATCAACAGGCTATAACTGGTTCAAAGACATCCACGACTACACAAATAGGTGCAAAAGAAGTTAAGTCAAAGCCAGTACATGAAGAAAACAAGGTCAAAAGAATGTGACTGGGATAGTTTGAAAAGAAACAGTGCTGATTAATAATAAATAGAAATTTCCCTTGATAGTCTAAATTGCTTATACATCCAACATAACTACTCAAACATGACCATGCTCATTTTATTTGTACTTTCATGATATCCTTTAATGTGTGAACGGAAGTGAAGTTGAATGACATTATGGCACAAGTAAAATGATAAAGTAAGGTGCATTAAAAGTGACATAAACTTAATAATTGCTGCCATGGGCTGAGTAGGAAGTATACCTCTACCCATAAGCATAATCCTGTAGAGAATATGCCTGTGTAAAGTGCAGGAATCCATGGAAATGCAACCATCCATTCCCAAAACATTGTCCACGTCCATGATGATGGATCATATTCTTGGACACCCCCTAACCAGCCTCCGACAAAATACCATATTGTCGAGAAAGTAGCAACAACACATACCTAAAACGAAACTCACTCACAACCTTTCATTCTTAGAACATGATTAACAAGTTGCAGTAGTTCATTATCTCACGTGGATCTAAAGACATAAACTAACCTCATATCCAAGGAGAGCTAAGAATTTGTCTTTGTTGGTACTTCTGGCTATATGTTCAGTTCTTAGCATATGGACACCAAAAAACACTGCACTTGAGAAGTTCAAAAGATCTCCAACCTGAAAATGTAATAAACAGACTAAGAGTAAGAGATAGAGAGGACACCCGTGACCTTTAACCAAATATCCTTACTACATTCCTCAGTCATATAAAACTTGAAAAAATATTTTTAATCATCGAAAAGAGAAAGAACACATGAACACGATTCAATAGAAATGCCGCATAAGAAGAAAACAATCCTTACACATGGTGGAGATCCACTGGATTCCAGCATAGCAACTCCTATGATAGACATGAGAGCTCCAAACCAAGTTCGTGCAGGAACTATGGCTCCTAACATACCATCAAGCAAGGGAACCACAATTACCTGATAAATTCACCCAGAGTATGCCAAAATTGTACCTTCAGGTACTCCCACAGAGCAACAAAATTTGCCTTCACAAGCATAAAGATTAACTTAGAAACTTACAGTGAACATGGATAAAAATGACGCTCGTCCAGCATCTGATGTTAGCAGTCCTAGTGCCTGCATTAGATACCCTAGACTGACCCAAACACCCAACTCAATTCCAGCATTACGTGTTTGCACATCTTCTTGTTCTCGTAATACAAATGGAACGAATGGAATTGCCGAAACAACAAATCGTACAACAGTGAAGGCTGCTGGGTCCATAGTTGCTTCAACCTCCTTCACAACTGGGATGTTACTGGCTGCAAAAACATATTTCCACAATTTTTAGATTGTGACCTTTCTCTACTATTTTGCACCATAAGAAGCATTTAGAATCTACTCCTCAACTATCAGATGCATCAAATATTGTCGAAAACTAAAGCCCACCTTTAAGATAAAGGTTAATAATCTATCTTATTGCTAAGAAATTTTCCAACATTAATAGCAGTAAAAACGACTTAAAACAAGAAGTATAATTTTCCTTCTTCTTTTACCATCAACAAAACAGACGATGAACTCGTAGAGATTTTAAAAAATAATAATAATTACCGTAAACAACGGCGATGACGTTTAGCAAAATGATGCTCCTAACTTTCCTGGACGCGAATAATATCCTCCGCCACAGAGCTCGACTCCCAAACAACGACTTGAAACTTAGGTATTGCATCTTCTGGCTTTGGGATCGATTTCCATCTGAATTGCCTACTAATGCTGCGTTTGATTTCGAACCCGAACTCAACGAATCTAGCTCCACGGACTTCATTCGCTTTTGCTTAGCCCTACGAGCACCGGAAGATGAAGATGAAGAAGAAGAAAAGACAATACGATTTCGTTTTGGAGGAGTTGTGTGAGAGGTAAGGAACATGGAAGAGTTGCATAAGGAAGAGGAACAGCAAATAGAAGAATAAGAAGAAGAAGAAGAGACGGAAACAGGATCAGATTGCTTAATTCTAGGAAAAGCCGTTGAGTTCCGTGAAAACGGTGACTGGGAAGCCATGGCTGAGCAGAGAGAAAAGCTCCCTCTCTCTCTCTCTCTCTCTCTGTGAAGAGGGAGAGTGAGATTTCTCAGCTTGAGTGAGAGATCGTTAACTAATTAACTGCTTACAATTAAACACGTGTAGGTGATGGTCAATCACTCTAATAGTCTAATGCCATGTATGTTACGTGGCTTGCTACTATTGGCTGGTTAAGGCGAGAGTAGCTTTTTGAGGCCTAGACTGTGCCGCAGCGTAAAAGCTAACAAATTGGTGGTTCGCGTCCCGTGATCGCAGTAGCCGTTCGTTTTAACACGGATCATGAAAAAAACCCTCCCCACCGGAACATCTTGATCTTGTTTTGCAAATATCTACTTTTTTTTTTTTTTTCTGTTTTTCCCCTGGATAAGTTCATATATTTTTCAGAATTAATAAAATAAATAACCATAAATATATAAGTACACATACCATTCACAATTATAGATATTTATATAGACATTACAAATTCTAATTCTAGACATTAATACTATACTAACTCATTTATATTTCAGTCTGAATGCATTATAATACTTTTTAAAATTGAATTTGTTAACATACAGATTTTTATATTTATTTTATACAATTGATATTTTATAATTTGAAAAAAATTACACATTTATTCAATTTAGTTAAAATTAACAGATTTTGTCAACTTAAAAATAATATACATAACAAATGACCTTCAAAATTAATTTTTTTTAATTTTAATTGAACCAAAAATGATAAAATAAAAAACAGAAAAGAAAAAAAAAACTATATATAAATTTTTAATTTTTCTTTCATTATTTTTTTATTTTTGATACAATTAAAAATGAAAAAATTATTTTTGAAAGTTACTTTGCTATGTAAGTGATTTCTACAATTGTATAATTTTTTTAAATTACAGATTATTAATTGCTTAAATTAATCATGAAAATTTTATTTTAACAAATTTAATTTTAAAAAGTAGTAACGTACTAAAATTTAAATTTTTATATTTTTAAAAGTTTAAATTTTTATATTTTAATTTTGATTATAAATAAAAAAATTTTACACCCATATAACACTAATATAATATAATACACTACTAAAATTATAATGATATGAACTCGTTTGTATTTATAAAAAATTTAAATTTACACGTTTCAAACATAAATATTTAACAAATCGAATTGGTGTCATAAAATAACATAAATGCGGCATTCCACTAACACGATATTAGCTCATCATGTTTTTATGTTTATATTTATAGCCACAATCCTAAACTTTGCAATGGCAATTGAATTCGTAGACTTTTTTTTTTCTCTTTTTTGATAATCGCATCCTCCAATTTATTGAATAGTGCCCGTTAGTCTTTTTTGAAACTTTTCATCCAAAATCTTAACTCTGTTTGGATTGACGGAATATGAGAGAAAGAAAAAAAAATAAAAAATCTTATTTGGATTGTTAAAATTAAGAAGAAAAGAAAGGAAAGAAGAAGTAGAATGACGAAAATGGTGCTGCTTATATTTTTATAAAATAGCTTTATTGTATTTTTATTAAAAATTAAAATTGTTTATATAAGAGTTTGTATAATTAATTTGTACAATTGATATATTTAATTTGAAAAAGTTACACATTTATCAAATTTAGTTAAAATTGATAGATTCCTTCAACTTACAAATCACATGAATATCACATTATTTTTAAAATTAATTTTTTTACTTTTTATTGTACCAAAAATTTTAAAAAAAATAAATAAATAAAATTCATTTATGATTTGTTTTTCTTTTTAATTTTATATATAATTAAAAATGAAAAAAAATAATTTTGAAAATAACGTATTTTGCACATGTAAGATGGCAAAATTTGTCAATTTTTAACTAAATTAGACAAATATATAATTTTTTTCAAATTACTGTGTATAAATTGTATAAATTAATTATACATATCTTAATATAAATAAAATTTAATTTTAAAAAGTACTAAAATACATTTAAATTTTATAAAATTAGTTTTTTTTTCCAAATTTGAAAGGAAATGGATGGAAAGGAAAAAGACTTCAATAAAAAAATTAAGTATTTCAAAATTATTCTTTTATATGTTCATTAAAAATAAAAAATCATCCGAAGTATTTTTGTAAACAACAAAAAATACATTAATCATTTTTTTTAATTTTTTTTCTTTTCTTTTCTATTAATAATTATCCAAACAACAACTATTAAATTTTTTTACATTACTTTCTTTTCTTTCTTATTTTTTTTCTCTCTTTTAATCTAAATACAGTGTAATAAATTTGCAAAATGTTAGTCATGTGACACCAAAATAAATTGCAAAATTATCTTTTCACAATCATTAATAGGCAAATTGATTTTTTACACTCATTATTCTACTTTAGAAATAGAATAAAAACACAAAAAAGAGAGTTAATTTTTTTAAAATTTCCTTCATTACGTGTTGAATATGTTAAGATTTTGGACAGAAATTTTAATAAGGATTCAATGCACTATTTCAATGAGTTTACGAATGCCATAGTCAAAGAAAAAAAATTTGTATACTGTTAAAAATTTAAATCTATCCCTTCCATTTAATAAAAAAATATTTTATTATTCATCACTAATGGTAAAAATTTATATTGAAATGATAAAAATTAAAGATATTTAATTATATATTGATTTTTTTTATTAAATATTTAATTTTAAAAAATTAGCCTAGCCAATTAAATAGTGAATTGTGATGTTTTTGCTGTCCACTCCAGCGCCTGAAAAATCCGCACGTGGTCAATCGTGATGCTTTTGCTGTGAACTCCAGGACCTGAAAAATCCGCACGTGTTTAATACACCTGGGCGACATGAAAATCTTTGTCGTAGTTGTCGTTCGAGAATTTTGAAGAGTAATGCGGATGCGATGCTGTGGAGAAAAAGTTTGACGACGAAGCTCGATTTCTTCACTCTTCCTTCAAAATTTCAGTTCTCCTCTCTGTTTCATACCCAAGAGTCTTCCTTCCCACCATTACCGTTAACAAAGGAAGCTTTCGCCGAAGCTTTGCAGTCATGCCGTTCGCATACAAACCAGCTCAAACAGATCCATGGACTTCTCCTTACCACTGGCCTTTCAATCAAGAACAGCCTCTTGACCTGTCTTCTCTCAAATTTTACGGTCTTAGGAAACATGTCTTATGCACGGAAGTTGTTTGATGATATGCACAAGCCACGAATTTTTTTATGGAACACGCTCATCAAAGGGTATGCTAAAAATCATATATTTATTGAGGCTGTGTTGGTTTATAGAGAGATGAGACTTGTTGGTGTTCGTCCTGATTCTTTTACGTTTCCGTTTGTGGTCAAGGCTTGTGCTCAGCTACCTGAAATATGGGCTGGTTCGGGTGTCCATGCCCATGTTGTGAAATTTGGTTTGGAGTTCGTTGCTATGGTGAGGACTGAGTTGATGTTAATGTATGTGGGATTTGGGGAACTGGGTCTCGCTGAGTTCTTGTTTGAGAGTATGTTTGAGAGAGATTTGGTTTCTTGGAATGCTTTGATTGCGTCTTTGGTACAAAATGGACACTCCAGCAAGGCTCTTGCTTTGTTTCGCCAGATGGGTATGGCTGGAGTTAAGCCTGATGCAGCGACAATTGTGAGTGTTCTTTCGAGTTGCGGTCAGTTAGGATGTTTGGAGATTGGGGAAGAAATTTATGGGGCTGCAAGGAAAGAAGGGATCGACTTCAATATAATTGTTGAAAATGCACGGCTTGATATGTATGTGAAATGTGGTTATGCTGACAAAGCTAGGAATTTGTTTGAGAAAATGCCTAAAAGAAATGTTATTTCGTGGAGCACCATGATATTAGGCTATGCCGTCAATGGAGAGAGTGAAAAAGCATTGGCTTTATTCTCTAGTATGCAGAAAGAGGATGTGGAACCCAACTATGTCACCTATTTAGGGGTTTTGTCTGCATGCAGTCATGCTGGACTTGTGAATGAGGGTCGGGCTTACTTTGATTATATGACTCAATCCGATGACAACAATATTCAGCCTAGAAAAGAACACTGTGCTTGTATGGTTGACCTTCTTGGCCGGTCTGGACATTTAGAGGAGGCTTATAAATTCATAAATAGTATGCCCATTGAACCTGACTCTGGAGTGTGGGGGGCTTTATTAGGTGCCTGTGCAATTTATCAGAATGTTGAAATGGGCCAGCATGTAGCAGATCAGATTTTTCAATTATCTCCTGATATTGGCTCGTATCATGTCTTGATGTCTAACATGTATGCTGCTGCTGGAAGGTGGGACTGTGTTGATAAGGTGAGGTTGAAAATGAGGAAAAGAGGCGTTAAGAAAATAGCTGCCTATAGCTCAGTTGAGTGTAAAGGAGAATTTCATGTTTTTTATGGAGGAGACAGATCGCACCCGCAGTCATTACTAATATATGAGAAGTTGGACAAACTATTGAAAGATATGAGGAGCATAGGTTATATTCCAAAGACCAATTTTGTGTTCCATGATGTGGAAACAGAGGAAAAGGAAGCCACGGTCAGTGCTCATAGCGAAAAACTTGCAATTGCATTTGGCTTTATAAACATAAAGCCTGAATTCCCCATTAGAGTGATGAAAAATTTGAGGATTTGCGATGACTGTCATACTTTCTCAAAGTATGTCTCTAAACTTACCATGCGGGAGATGGTCATAAGAGATAAAATCCGTTTTCATCATTTTAGAAATGGTCTATGTTCATGCAATGATTTCTGGTGATTCCATGGGATGATAGCCATTTCTGGAGCTGTTTAAAACGGAAGAAATGTATTTTGCTAATTCTAATTCTCTTCTGCGATGTGATTTGTGAACAATCACCAACGGTGTCACACTAAATACTGCCTAATGTTGAAAGGGAGCTTGGAAACCATGAATAGAATTTGTGGTCTGCCAAACAAGAAATTCAGGAACAGAAAATTCTCTGTTGATACTAAACGGCTCAAATTCAGTAACTAAAATTTTTGAGCATTAAGTTGGAAACCTTTCAGATTTATGCTGGTGCGAGAAATGAACAAATTTTGGATGGCAAATGAGCAAGCAGATTGCCATATGCTCCCCAACAGAGTCAAAACTAATAGATTGTCTATGACTTCATACTTCAGCATGTAAAATCAGATTTGTCTTTGATTTGAAGACTGAAAGCTCTTAATTAAATTTGTAGGGCAGATGAATCATTTTGGATTCTAAATGACCTTTTTGACCTGATGTTACATCCTTCCATAGTTGAAGTTAGGTTATCTGTGATGCATTTTTACTTTGAGCTTTTGATTGTATCCCAAAATGATCTAAGGTTCTTGGTTGGACAGGTCAATCCTTCATGATAATGAGAATTCTACACACTTTTGGAGGGGTCTTTCTACAGTATAACCGGTTAAACCGTTCAACCAAAGTAACGATGTTCATAAATAATGAAATATTGTCCATAAATAAGGTAATATTATCAGTAAATGAGGTAACAAAAATCGTAATAAGATAACATTAGTAATGTTACTCCAGTTAAGAACAATGTTACTTCATATACAGACAATATTATTTCATTCACGGACAATTACTTCGGTTGTTTCAGTACAACCATTAAAATGGTTGTACTATAATGTTCCCTTTTGGAGCATTCAACTTTCAGTTAGATTGCCTTTTTGTGTTTTCCATCTTGCTAGCAAATTCTTATTTGCTAAAAATTAATGGGAAGGAGAAGTTCCAGGCTTCCAACTATAGAAACCAGTCTGCCCAGTACTGCTTAGCCCAAAAACTAAAATAGTTGCTCTTTTCTATTGGGGATAGGTTTATTTTGGGTTCAGCTGCTCATTCCAATCCAATATTATATATACATATATATATATGTATGTATTTCAACCTATATTGCATTTTCTAACCCAGTTGAACACACAAGTCCAAGTAAACCACTCCTTCAGTTAACTTTGCTCTTCAAGTAGATTTTCAACCAAAATTTACATTTGGAATGCCTTTTTTTTTTTTTTTTTTTTTTTCTTTTTGTCTTTTAAGGGCTAAATGATCATAAAGTTAATTGTTATATTCTTTTACATCGTAACTATTTTCATACATGAAGAAATTTTGAAAGTAATCTGCTTAATCATTTACCCATGAACTGCAGATGGAGCTTGCAGCAATAGGAAATATGAATGTGAAATTAATATTTGCTGTAAGATGGTAGGTCAAGATGGTACAAAAATTTTCAATTTTTTTCAATTAAAGAATATTGTGAATAATTCAATCAAATATATAGAGGAGCTCATAATTTACCCTGAAAACCAGTAGGCCCTAAAGGGATTTTCCAGAATATCAGGGTACCCCCTGTTTTAAGCCATTTTGGCATGAACTCAGTATTTGCCTCCCTTGAATTTAAAGCCTTTTTTTGAATAGGACTAGAGGTTTTTTAAGGCATTCATATAGGGAACCTGGTAAGGACTTGAACTTTGGAGCTCACTGTCAGCCTAAAAGAATGAATAGGGAATAAATATAGCTAGCTGTATCAAAATCTGCTTTATGAAAGTGTTTTAAAAGAACCAAGTACTGTAGAAGGGCTTTGAATTTGTTCATTTTGAAAAAACAAAAAAGTTTACTTCTTAGGTATGTACAGGAATTGTAAACAGAAAACATGTTTAGCGAGAAAGCGATTTTTAAATGTTTTTTATAATAGGGTATGCAGCCAACATTAAATGTGTAAAAATCTTTGGATTCCATGGAAATGACTTTAGGCTCCTACGCAAAACCAAAATACTGACACCAAAAACTCATAATTGGGTGACAAGTTTGCTCAAATCAGAGACAGAGAGTACTGGAACTAACATTTAATACCATTCAACTCTTTTACAGCAAAAATTTTGTAGAACAAAAAAAAACAACATTTTGGAAGTATAAATCTCAATAACCGAGGTCAAAATAAGTGGACTTGAAAATTGCAGAAAGTAAAGGATCTTTTTTTCTCAGTTGGGATTCAATTAGTTGAATTGTTCAGAGTTATACATGAAAAATTATATCTACCACCGAGTCCAAAAGAGAAACACCCTATACATAATTCAATTAGAAACATGAAATTAAGATACTTTATCACATGAAAAAGTGAAAGGATATGCATGCAATTTCTGTATATATTCTGATTAATAAGGCATGAATCAAATATGTGATCCTTTGTGGCCCATTGTCGAAAAAAATAAAAAATAAAAAATAAAAAATAAAATCTTAGATATACATATATAATCGCTGAAACGCATGTAAAATTATTTTTTATACAATCCACATGCTTTATTGGTTTAGTCCGTCTTATAGGTTTGTTGTAGTAATCATATAGTGTTAATGTATTAAAGATTTTCCAGTTCTTAAGGATTTAAAAAGATTATGCTAAATTTTGGTGCATCAGTTATTAACAAATGTGGAAACTAAATAATAATGTCGTTTTGTTCTGGCCAATGTATATGTTTGCCTGCCAAATGCTTGTTATAATTAATGTAAGAGTTAGAAGTTGTTAAAGAGGGTGTAAATGTGAAAGAGTCAGGAAGAAATTTATAATAATAATAATCGAAAGATGGTTACTAATTAGGAAGGAATGACATCCTTGCAGCCATCCCAACCAACTCAACCAGCCATTTTAGATTAAAAAAAAAAATTAAAACAAAACAACATCCCACAAGTAAAACCATACAGAGCCAGCCGAAAGGAAAANAAAAAAAAAAAAAAAAAAAAGAGAAACAATTTAAAAAAAAACAAAAACAAAAACAAACCAGACCATTAGGAAAATAATAATAATAATAAGTTCCAAAGGACCAAGCAAAGTAAAGAGGGAACTTCATTGGGGGAGAAAACCAGGTAGTACATGCACATACGGTTAGCTAGAATTAAAATCTCATGCAGCAAATGAGGCAAAAAAAGCTGTTGTGGTCTGTGGGGGATAGTGACTAGGGATGAAGGAGTTATGGGCTTGGCTCAGAACTCAGTATTATATATAAATACACACATATATTATTCCTTATAGTGGCTGAGTCTCTAGGTTGTAACCAGATGGGCAATTAAAACTGGTATGGAAGAAGAAGAGGAAATGCTTTATTGGTTATTCACTTTTTCTCCCTATTAATGCTAGAGGTGGTGTTAAAGGAGATGAGAAAAAAATCCGTTAGGGGTTTGAAACTTTTAAAGAGCTAAAAATAATGTGCTTTTAAAATCAGGGTATTTCTATCCTCTGGACCATCAACAATATTAAACAGGAAATCTAATAAAATTCTCAAAGGTCCTTGAGAAAAGAGTCAAGAACGAGACTTTGATTTTGCGAAAGGATTAGGAGCGTTTAGTATGCGATCAACTTGTCATATATATATATATATATATATATATATATATATATAATTCTACAATAATTATATTTTAATTTTATTAAAATGAAAATTATCACTAAAAATATTTTTAATAATAAATTTAAAAATTTTATCATTAAAAATAAATTATCAATAACAATATTTTTAAATTTGTCATTAAATATATACTTTAGGGGACAATCTTCACTTTAATAAAATAAAATATTTTTATTTTATAATTTTTCTATATATATGGAGGATAATAAATTATATATCTCAGACTTCAAGAGTGTACTGATCACTTTGGTGTAACACAGCTCAAATGACAATTACCACTAATGTTAAGCCTAGGGTTTTGGATCCGAATAGGTTGGGGCTATGAAAAAAAATAAAAATCTCCCCCAATTTATTATATTTCAAAAAAAAAAAAAGACTTCAACATTCTTTGAAGTATATATATACATAGAGACATGGGATTTGGTTTAAGATACCTGATTAATTACTGTCTTTCTCTTGCTTCTAAATTTTTCCAAAAAGCTTGACCCTGGGAAAATGCAAATTATTTGGGACAAAATATATATAGAAGTTCATAGAAGGAACAAAATTAATGACATTAGAGATTAATTCGAGCATTTATAAGAATGTGGTTTAGAGATTGATCATTCTGTTACTAAACCATTAATATATTCTTTTTGCTGAATAAAAAAACCATTAATATATTTGTTAAACCAGAAAGATAGCAAAAGGGGAAAAAAAAAAAAAAAGAGAGAGAGAAGGCCTAGGAATAACTAATATTTAAAAATATCATTTCTTTGTCTAAACTCAAAGACCAAAATGTTGAAACACTTGGTACTTAATTAAAACTTTATTTCTCTTTCAAGTTACTACTCCAAGCTTAATTCTACTGGTATGTCATAATGAAAAAGCGAAAACGTTATTGTTATCTTGACTCTACCACTCTTCCTAAATCTATATATACTGAAAAGATATAACAATCAAAACCGCTTTACATTCTTCCTTCCAAAAACATTCACGTACCCAGAAACTGCATGGAAATTAAACACGTTTTTGCAAACACACTTTGTATTGTTTGGGTCAACCAATGGAAACTTTAAATTTTTATTTTCAATTTTTTCTCAAAGTTCTAGTTCCCAAGATCATTACAGCCTGATTTTTTTTTTCTCTCCTTCTTTGTTTAATTGCTGGTGGAAATAATTAAATAATTATTTTGTTTTCCCACTTGACCTTTGAAAACGGATTTGAAAAAACTACATAATATTCAACATATATTTTTATATTATTATTACATTAAACTCCAACTCCCCTGTATAGGGTAGGTAGCCTCTGGTCTATAGCTATGATAGAAACAAAACCAAAACCTTTCCCATGTATTAAAAATCTAGGTTTCACCAAACTTCTTCATCAATTCTAATTATCTTAACACATTCATAAAATAAAATAAAAAATATATAAATAGTAAAAAAAAAGAAGTGTAAATTCGCTTAACATTAATAAGAAAACATTCCAATTACATACGTACACACATACATACATTTACTGAGGAAAATTATCCAATCAGAAAAGTAAATATAATACATTCCTTCAAACCCATTAAGCACCCACCATTCAAACCCATCATTAAATAGATGGTACATATATATATATATATATATATATATATGAGTGCAACCCACATTAATTAACATTAATACAATGTGTTTGAGGTGGTTGATAATGTGATAAATTAATTATCCTTTTCAACCAACTTGTGAGGGAAGTTTGTGGGACCTTTATTTTCGTGGACATGGTTTGCATCCATTGGTGATAAAAATGATTATGTATATATATAGTATTGAATGAAGATCATGTTGAGGGAAGGAAAAGAAGAGAGGCAAAATATATGCAAGCTAGCAAAATATAATGAGAGAAAAGAAACTTTGGGGAGGTGGGTGGAAGCAATAAACAAGAGTTTTATGGAAGTATGGAAAGAGAGGAGAGATGCTCAGGTAGTTGCACTCTCATCACCACCACCACCCCTCTATTAACTCAAACATTAATGTAACGCTCTATAATGGCTCCAAGCAAACATTCATTTCATGGGAAAAGTACCACATCTTTTGGACAAAATATATAAACAAATTAAAATAATAATAATAATCCTTTTATATCTTCTTGATCTACTTCTTCTTCACGCCACAGTAAACAATAGAATCTTTTGGGGTAAGCAAAGAAAAAAAAAATTTAACTCAAAATAATAAAATGAAAATTTAATGAACTTGTCTATGCTGCTCTCTAGCCATTTTGGGGGTTTTTTTTTTTTAAATTAGGGTTTAGTTGACACACCTCATTCCAAGGAAGTTTCTGTTAGCTTTTTTTAGTAAATCTTACCTTGAGTGATTGAATCTTTTTTGTTCATAGGTGATCACAAACAACGATTAGTTTAATATATACATGTGAAGTTATAATACTTTATTGATTTTAAATTAACTCACTGATCGAGTAGACATTTGCATCCTTACTAATCGGTTGCAATTTTTGTGGTCGGTGCCCAAATTATTCTTTATAAGTAATAACTAAAATTTAAGTGTGTGTATATATATTCGTCATACTTAGATTTAAAATTACATGGATATATATATTATCAGTTTGATCAAATAGGCTATTTTTTTTTTTTATCAAAGATCAAATGGGCTATCTAGCTCACTATAAGACATGATACTGATACGATACAACAATTGAAAAAAAAAAAAATATATATATATATATAATTTTTTTTTTTAAAAAAAAATCATTGTGATCTTCACAGCAATAAAAATTAAACTGTATACTATTAAAAAGTTAACTGTTTTTTTTAATATTAAAAAATAAAATGCAATTAAATTAATATTATTATTTATAATTTGCAAATTTTATTTTATATAGTCAATTATAAAATAAGCTAGATAGTCAAATGAATCATAACACTGTATACATATACATGCTGAAACAAC
Organism: Ochetophila trinervis; assembly: GCA_003254975.1. NCBI lineage: Eukaryota > Viridiplantae > Streptophyta > Magnoliopsida > Rosales > Rhamnaceae > Ochetophila > Ochetophila trinervis. The sequence goes on from QANX01006034.1 coordinate 30,365, forward strand.
AACGGCATATTTTAATTAAGAATTAGATTTTTTTTTTTTTTTAATTGAATGATTGATAGGAAATTAAGTTGGGGCAACATCGTCCTTTCCATATATACATATAGAACGGGTTATATACCATATTTTTACGTGTTGGGAGGGTTAATTATAGTGCCCCTAGACCTTGAGAAAGCGTGTTGGCCCATAGAGACAGGCATACTCTTTGAGAACTTAAAAATAATATTAATAATTTAATTCAAAATTAAAATTAAAATTTAAAAAAAAATGTGTGCATTTAAGTCAAAAACAGATGAGACTTCTAGGAATAATCAATTAAAAGAGTCCCACAAACACAAATTTAAAAAGCCAGGCCAATTGTCTCTGTGTGGCTCATTATTGGACGTCGATTTATTATCTTGTCCCCACTTGTGGTGTACTGGTCAATGCTCAGTGATCCTCGATATTAAGTTCGACCAACGGTCTTGATTCGTTGAATTGGATCAACGTGGGGTTGATTTTGAGGGTCTATATTGCTATTACAAAAGGCTATACTTATGAGTCATATGGCATATTAATTAGACGGTCGAGAGCTCAGTAGCAATGAAACTACAATACATTCTGTGTATTTTTTACAAAATCCATATTACCTTTCCTTTTTTTTCTTTGGGTAAGACATATTACCTGTCCTTTCGGTGACACACATTGCTGATTTACTCCACCAGCCTCTGTGGCCCCTTAATATCTAAGTCCCAATAGACAGTTAAAAACTGTATATATATATATATATTAATAATTATTATTATTTAAAAAAAAAAGGCCCAAAGAAACCATGACCTATACTTAGACTAGGATAGATCCCTAATTTTAGTAAGGTTCTTGTGGATATATAATGCCTCCAATTTCATCTTTGTTTTACTGTTTGTTTTCCTTTTTAAGCACTCATGAAACTATTAGTACGTATATTGCAAAAGGTCGGTGATCTTTTGTACCTTTTGAATCTTGATTTGTTGGATATAAAATCTAGTTCTAAACTGTAAGCTCTTTTCTAGGGTTTTTTTTTTTTTTCTTAATAGGAATGCTTATTTATCAAAAAGATAATTATATATTGCAAAAAGGATCTGTATTTTTTTTTCTTTCTATATTTTCATCTATATCTAATTATCAATCATTAATATAATTTCACATCATTTAAAAGTATTTTAGTAGGACATAAAAAAAAATTAAGCACAAAAAAATTATTATAATGAGGTGAGAATATATAGGTTTTATAAATTAAATTAATTTATAAAAAAAAAAAAGGGAAAAAATAAGAAAAACCCAAAACCCTAATCCTTAAAGCTTCATATTCTATTTGCCAAACTCAATTGACTGAGAAAAAGGAAATTGGAAGCGATGAGATCAGATAGAGTATGGTGAAGAAACAAAAAATTTATGACGGAATTGAAAATTAAAGGAGTGGCCACAAAAGCAAGTAAGATGAAGAAGAATAATAACTACATACAGCAATAATAATTAATTTAAGAACAATAATGAATTTGAACAGAAATGGTACAGAAAAGAAATTAAACACTGCAAAAGAAACAAGAGCATTAACACTAGCCTCCTCTTTCCTTTTTCTCTTTTTTTTTCCCCCTATCATTCTCACACCATTGCTACACACCTGCCCATTACCCTCATCAAAACTAGTCTCTGAAAAGGCTAAAGCTATGCTCTCATTCTTAATATTTCATTAAAAAAGAAAAAAAAAATAACAGAATTAAAAAGATGGATCTTACAGTCAATTTCACTTGAATTCTAAGCATTAAACACTAACATACACAGAATTATGAAATAAAATAAAATAAAAACCAACCCAAGTTTTGTTTTTGTTTTTCACTAGCTTAGTTATGAAGAGGATTGGGACCCGTATGAACTATCCTCTTATCATCTCCATATAGAGTGTCTGGATCGCCATCGATGCTCACAAACTTATCACTAGGACTTGAAGGAGCATGAAACGACATTGTATCATGAAGAAAACGTGCTCTTCTTGGTGGTGCTGATTCACCATTTGTAGAGAATGAAAAACTTACTTGGCAGAGAATTAAGATGAAGACCCAGATGAAGAAAACCGCAGCGTTTCTTCTTCTTCTTCTTCCTTTCGTTAATCTTAAAACTTCTTCTTTAGCTTGCATTGCACCGAACTGAAAAATAATTAATGGTAGAGAGAAGAACAACAAGAACAAATAGAAAAGAAGAAGAAGAAGAAGCAGAGCTTTTCAGGAGCAGACAAAGAAGAACTTAAGCTTAAACCTTAAAAGTATTGTACAGTGTAAAATGAAAGGAAAAAGAATATTATATGTAATGGATAGATCAATTTTAATCATCACGTGCAGTATAGTTTAAAAATTTATAATTTTATGTAATGTTAAATTATAATAAAATTAAACATATACATCGTACATAAATATTATTAAATATTTCATGATAAATAATTATTGATACTAAATTATCTATATAATGATTATATAAAAAAAATTAAAAATTTATAATTTTAGATAGTATCACACAGTAATAAAATTAAACATAAATTTTAAAAAAATATTATTAAATATTTAATTATAAATGACCACGTATATAAAAGTTTTTCAAATGGAAGAAAGGGTTTTGGTGACTTTGAGAAAATGGAAGCTGGAGAGAATGAAAAAAATAAAAAAATAAAAACTTTTAGGAGCTTCCTTATCTTATGGGTCTAGTCACATGATCTTGACCCTTGATTCCTGGAACCTTCTTATATTTCTTAAATTTCACTTCTGAATCTTGGAATTTGCACCTCTATTACTCAAAACTACTGCTATAGCTTTGCTTTCTTTGCTTTGATTTTATCTTTGCCTTTTTGGCATCTGGTGTTTTGGTTTTGTTTTTAATGTTTCTATATAATTTTTTTGTTTGGAAAAGGTGGGGGACTGTCCAGTATCAATAGGCGTTGTCTCCGGAAACACATTTTCAAAATTTATATGAAAAATAAAAAATTATAATAAGGCAAGAAAAAAGAAAAAAAAAGCATTGGTAAAATAAACTTTGTAGTCGTACCAATATTTTTTGCATGTGACAAAAAATTTTATTTTTTATTTTTTCTTTCAAACTTAAAAATGTTTCAAATCTTTGCTTTTAGAGACTTGGAGATTTGCTATCTTTCTTCATCACACACATCTATACTTTGATATCTTCTTTCTTGTTGTGATGACTGATTTGCCATTTCCATTTTGTGCTTCAATTCTGTATATTTCTTACTTTTAGTCCTTATTAGTAAGCTGCCAATTGACTTCCTTGTCTGCCTCTGCTCAACTTATTATACATATAACATTCAAAATCATATATGTCAATTTCAATATTATTATCATTTTTATCATTTCCTTCCTTGGATCCAGACGACTTTCTAGGTTTACCCAAAAAAAAAAATCAAACATTGGAACAAAATTTATCATTTTTTTTTTACTTAAATATACTTGAAAGAATGCTGGCCTAAACAGTGACTCAGCCCTAAATTGAATTAACAGTCATATATAGTAGGAAAAAGAACAAAATAAGAAAAGGGGAAAATACCCTAACGTTCCATCAGTGATACTTTTTATTTTAAGTTTGGAATTGTTAT
>QANX01006035.1:0-27970 GCA_003254975.1 Ochetophila trinervis
AAAAAAAATTAGAATGGTTATATATATATATATATATGCATTCGATCCAAAAGGAAATTAATAACTTTAAAATATTAAACTTTTTAGATACAACCATCTGATATCTACATGTATAAGGCCAGCATGGTTATATTTGAAAATTTTAATACTTCGGATTGTTTTGCCAGAAACAATGAGTTTTCTTTCAGATTTGTCGCTACCTTCTATTCTCATATATATCATCTTTTACAAAAGTACATAAAGTTAATATATAGGATAATACTTTAATATCTTCACACAGATGCATAAAGCACATCAAATGCATATTCCACATCCATACAAATGGGACATTGTTAATTACCAACAAAAAAAAAATGGGACATTGTTTCATAAAAATAAAAAAATAAAAAACAGCCAATATTACAAGTACTCTTTCATCGATCCCTCAATTTTTTGAAATGGTGAAGTTAGTACTGGTTTGGTTGTTTTCTATGAACTAACTAGTTTTGGCATCAAACTTTTTAGTTAAGAAAAACTAGATGCTCTCTCTCTCTCTCTCTCTCTCTCTCTAATTAAAGAATAAATTATTCAGAAATTAAATAATTTAAAAAACTAATTGACAATTGTAGAATCTATATTTTTATTTGTGATAAAACGATTAGAAAAAAAGGATAGAATCTCAAGACCCAATAGTTTTCACTTTTCATATATATGTTGGTTGAGCTAATAAATTATATCAACTGGTCTTTTATTATTAATACCTCTAATTTATTAAGTCCCATATTTCTGTTTGGCATGACATTGACAAGAAAGCTTTAATATTATTTTCCTTCTTCTCTTTCCTTCGTCTACTTGACTTTTAGGATATGAGAAATGAAGAATCTATATAGGTTTACAACAACAGAGAAGAAGAATCCAACATATTAATAGGCAATTGAGGTAGAATAACTAAGAAAAAGAAGCACGTGGTGTGTGTATATATATATATATTAAAAACATTGAAAACTCAAAGATTAATAAACGTAGAAATGAAAAAAACAACCTAATAAAATAAACACAGCAGTTGGCACGTCCATTATCCTATTATATTGATTAGTTCGTTTCCTTTCATATAGTGTAGTTCTTGTCCCCCAAATAACGTTTTCTAAAATTTGGCCATTTATATCAGAATTTTAAAATATTACAAGTTAGGTACGCCTTCCATATTGCATGTAACATTTTGTTTTTTAGTCTGAATTTCTCTGAACACCTACATGATGAATCATATTTAAAAAAATTGTACGTTGTTAAAATACAATTCTTTGTTGTCCTTTCTAACAAGTCATTAGACCTTATCTGAAGCCGTGCTTTGCCTATACCAATGAAAGTAAATTGATCATTTGCAGTTTGGGTTCAGCCCAAACGTGGGATTTGGGCCTTATCCATCCACGTACAAGAAATTTACGGTTTGGAGACTGGAGTTTGGTATTTTTTATTTTTTATTTTTGAAATTGGGAAAAATATTTAAATTTAAAGGTTGAGTTAATTCGATTTTCTGGTATAGTTCCTTCCTTTCTTACGATGTTTTATCTTAATACCAAAACTCAAAATTTCTATATTTTATTAATTATATTTATATATTTTATTTGTTACTCAAAATTTACTCTTCTAAAGCTCAAGAAATTATAACTTGTAACCAAGTAAAACATATGATTTACAAGGAAAATTAATTATGCAAGAACTTTTGTTTTAATTTTTTTTATAAATAAAAAGAAACTTCATTTAAACACTTCTCCTTTCTGATAAAAGAAAAACACTTTTAACTTTTTAAGAATAACATGGCAGAGAATAATTGAAAGGTTTTTTTCAAAAACTAAAATAAAATAGAAAGAGTTCCTAAGGCCTGGTAATTCCCTGGACCTGATCCAAATCTATTCAAGTTGGGCCACAAGGTGAGTATATAAGCCCAACATAACCAGCTATACATCCGAACCTCGAAAATCAGAAAAATGGCAGAGAAATGGAAGCACACGGCTCTCTTTGTTATTGACATGCAGGTCGCTCCCTCTCTTTCTTTCTCACTCACACTTTGACTTAATCCCAAATTGTCTTCTTCAATTCCTTCCTACTTTGTGATTCTGCAGAATGATTTTCTACTTGACGATGCTCCTATGAGAGTAGCTGGAGGCAAAGCCATAGTCCCAAATGTAATCAAGGCCGTCCAAGTCGCTAAGCAGCGTGGCATTCTCGTAATCTGGGTATATCAAGATTTTTATACTTTCTCACTCTCTCTGCTGTGTTAATTCCACTTCAATCTTTCTTAGTTTTTGATCGGCGGGGTTGTAGTTAATGCAATTAGCGAAAAGAGCACTAAGAAGCATAAATTTGTAGCAGCAAATGAGAAGGGTGTTGGTAACTTATCACTTTTTGATTTCTGGGATTTGTCTTTCTTTATTAGAAACTATTGTTATTAGGTTGTTCGTGAGCATGACCCACAAGGCAGAGATGTTGAACTATTTCGCCGGCACTTCTATGCTGATGGTAAAATGGGTCCAACCGTTAAGGGAAGTTTAGGAGCAGAGCTTGTTGATGGGCTGGTAATTGAAGAAGGTGACTATAAGCTGGTGAAGACCAGGTTTAGTGCATTCTTTGCTACCCATCTTCATTCATTTCTTCAGGGTGCTGGAATTGATAGTTTGGTGGTCACTGGTATGTAATATTCAATTCTACAAAAATTCCCATTTTGTGTTGTTTAGCTTTTGAGTAGGCACTCAAAGGCTTGTGATCTACTTGTAGGCGTCCAGACTCCAAACTGTATCAGGCAGACTGTGTTTGATGCTGTGGCTTTGGACTACAAATCTGTTAAGGTCATTGTTGATGCCACTGCTGCGGCTACGCCAGAAATACATGCTGGTTTGTATTCCTCTTATACTAAACGTGTTTTAGATTTTTTTAAATTACTTCATTGGTTGCATTCTTATTTATTAGTTTTGGTCTTTTCATACTGTCCAATTAGAATACCTTTCTGCTATGATGGTCTTTTAGTCATTTAATACAATAATTTGCAATTGCTGATTTCCCTGCATTTTCAGGAAATTTGAGTATAGAAAATGGGTAATCATTGAATTGAAGGTCTTTATTGCCAAATGGAAGTTAGGGTTATACAAGAAATGTGAATTGTGAACTTAATGGTCAACAGTAAGAAAGTCAGTGAAGGTATCAAAGATGTTAAGATACGGGGGAAGATAAGCAATTCTAAAACAGTACATGTCCATTTAGGGATGATTCCTTTTGTGGAATTTTAGTTTTTTTTGGTTTAATTTTGTGTTTGGGTAATCAAATGGTTTGAGAGCTTTCAGCCCCATGGCAGCCTTCCCAACCCACCAAAAGTGTAGTAGATCAACGTAGGCAGATCATAGAGACCTTGGAATTAGATTCTGTCCGTTTGATGGGTTCAAGATATTGATATTGATTGGGATCCTCTATGCGAGTTGCTTTTTAAGCATAATTAACCTGAAAATTTTAGAATATTGTCGTTTTGACAGTTCTTTTGACTATTGAGTGATATCAGAAAGCTTTCTAATCTGCAGCATCATGACAGTTTGTCCAACTTGTGTATATATTTTGAATGGGTTTTGAAGAGGATGGTCTTTATAAACTATAACGTCAATAGTTCATTAGGAAAAAGATTAAAATTTATTGTATCAAAGTTCGTTTATTAATCTATTCAATTTTAATTTTTAATTTTTGTTTATGGTTTATAGTTTTTGATTTTTAACTTTTAGTTTATATTTTTGTTAAAAATAAAAAACATCAATTATTTTTTGAATTTTTTTAAATAATTATTTTTGGTAACTATTATTTTTTATTAATTTTTTGTATTTTTTTTTAAAACTTTACAACTAAATTTAAACAGGTTTCGGTCTGATTTTCAGCCCGACTCGGTTGATCCCGGATTTCAGCCCCAACCAGGGAGTCTTGGGTTCCGGCCTGACCGAGGAGCCCCGGGTTTTGGCATCAACCGGGCGAACCTGGGTTCTAGCCCCACCCAGGAGGACTCAAGTTCCAGCCTGACTGAGCAGTCCTGGGTTCTAGCCTGACCCGGGCAATTCTGGGTTCTGACCTGGGGGAACCTGGGTTCTAGCCCGAACCATGAGGACCCGGGTTCCAGCCCGACTGGGCTGTCTCGGGTTCCGACCCAACCGGGTGGTTCTGGGTTCCGACTTGACAGGGCGGTCCCGGGTTCTAGCCCCGACCGGGCAGTCCCGGGTTCTATCCAAGTTGGGTTCCAGCCTTACCGAGCGGTCCCGAGTTCCAACCCGACTCGGGAGGACCCGGGTTCCAGCTTGACCCAGGAGGACTCAAGTTCCAGCCCGACCGGGCAGTCCCGGGGTCCAGCCCCGACCCGGACAATCCTGGGTTCCAGTCTCGATCGGGCGGTCCCGGGTTTCGGCCCCAACCCTGGCAGTCCCAGGTTCTGGTCTAACCGTGCGGTCCAGGGTTCCGACCCCGACTCGAGCGGTCCTGGGTTCCGACCCCAACCCTGGCGGTCCCGAATTCTAGCTCAACCAAGAGGTCTCGGGTTCAAGCCCCTACCAGGCAGTTTCAGGATCCGGCTATGATCGTGCTGTCCTGGTTTCCTGCCTGACCGGGGCGGTCCCAAGCTTTGGCCCCAACTAGGACAGTCTCGACCACATCTGGATTATGTCAGTATTGGTGGCATCAGTTTCAAACCTTGTTTGAGTTGTCTTGTATTTATTTTGATATTGTAAAAGACAAAAAAAAAAATGAAAACTGAAAATGAAAATGACTTTTTAACGATTTTGGTTTGTTAAAGAAAAGTGAAAATTGTTTTTATTTTTTTAAAAATGAAAATGGTTATCAAATGCATTTATGTTTTTGGTTTTTCAAAAAAAAATGAAAATGGTTATCAAATGCATTTATGTTTTTGGTTTTTCAAAAAAATAAATGAAAATGGTTATCAAACGCATTTTTATTTTTGGTTTTCAAAAAATTTAAAACCAAAAACCATAAATGAATGGGTTATCAAAAGTGCACTTAGTTAGATGTTTAAACACAGGTGTCCTATGGAACCTGACAAGCTCCTCAAAGACCTAAAGCTAGAATCTAATTGCTTTGCATACAATTTTCGTATTTACTTGTGATCTCACTTCCATGGAAATTTTTGACTCAGTTCAGAAAGAAGTTCACTTCATTGTAACATTTTTTTCTCTTTTTATCGTATCAGAACTTCTTTTCTCTCACCTTTTGTTACACCAGAACACCACTTACTTGACCCTTGGTTACCTGGTTAAGTTTTGATTGTGTTTATCTATCTGTTTGTGGAACAAACTTGAAGAATTAGAAAGTGCACTGATTTATTTTTATTTTCCCTTTTCATGCTGATGAGTAAAATCAGGTGGTCTACTGTTAAGATGGCATGTGAAAGAAGTATACACTTTACATCTTTGATCACTCTTTTACCTCATGCTTTGATTCTATTTTGATTCCAGCTCAAACATTTTGCCATCTCTAACATATATCAGTTTTCTCAATTATATGGGTATAAATAAGTTCTTTTTACTGTCTTTCACCATTTTCTTAGTGGAGGCAATAATTGATAACGTTCCCATGCGTTAATTACTTTCCGAACAAAGATCTTTAATGCCATGAATCATCTCTGCAAATTATTCCATATTTTACCAGTTAAGAGTGTTTGTTCATTGTATATGCTGATTAAAAAACTAGAGCTGCGGTTCGTTTGTTATATTATCTTGCTTTTAAGTTTGTATGCCATACAATTTTTATGGATTTATGATTATTTTTGAAAGATGAATGCTAAATGATGCATATGACTGACATTGCAATGCCAAATTTGCTGAATTAGCCAATATATTTGACATGAAGAATGTGGGAGTTGCAACACCAACTTTACAAGAATGGTGTGAAGCTGTTGCTTGATGTTCCTGTGACCAAATAAAAATCTCTTCGATAATATGGTCTTATGGATATGCATCTTGATGATAGAGCTGCTTGCTAGACAGCTTATGTTTTTCACATTTCAACTATAAATTGGGATATTAAATATCCTGTACCAGTTCTCTTATTTAGAAATAAATGTTACACATTTTAAATTAAATATTATTATTTATAACAATGTTATTTATTATGAAAAAATATTATTTATTATAAATAAATATTATAGTAAAAATATTAAAAATCTTTTAAAATTTCAGTATAGTCTAACCCCCGGAAACATTGCGGAATTCGTGTAAAAATAAAATGCATATATATATACATAAGAGGTTACAAATTATTTATTATGTTTCGGTTTGGAGGGTGGGTAGGTGGCCTATCTATTTCTGTCAGACTGCATAAATCGTGTTCGACGTGACCTATGAACTTAATTTCTAGACAAATTGTTAGCTAACATTTTGGTACTATGTTCAAACCATGGATCAAAAAATCGAAAATTTCGCCAAAATTTTGCCGAAATTTTGTTTTTTTGAAGGAAACCGATATTAATTTTCATCCCAAAAAAAAACGGTCAAAATTTCCGTAATTTCGGTCGAAATTTTCGATATTTCTTCGATATTTCCGCGATATTTCCGTCGAAATTTCCATGGTAATTGCTTCACAAACCGGTCAAAATTTCCATAATTTCCGTCGATATTTCCGATATTTCAGCGATATTTCCGTCGAAATTTCCATGGTATTTGCTTCACAAACTGGTCAAAATTTCNACATTTTAAAATATTTTTCTTTAAAAAAAAAGAAGAAGAAGAAGAAGAAGAAAGAAGTAATGTTATTTGTCAATAAAAAGCGACATTGTGATCATTTTAGGTCCCATATTATTAATTTTTTTTAAAATATTAACTTTAATTTGAAATTCATCTTATATAAAAACCCAAATCATGGATAACCTATAATTATTGTTAATATATTTTTTTAAGTAACTATTATTATTAGTTCATTGATAGCATATTACATTTTCCAAAAAGAAAAAAAGCAGTTATATATCCACCTTTGACCTTTTCTATTATTGATCCGAAACTTCTATGTATCCACTTTATCTGAGTGCCATAATGGGCCTGATCTGGCCCGTCTAAAGCACCCGAATTGGGCCCACCTAATTGGTCTTTACACTTATTTGTTGTTTTAGGGTTTGCAGAGCAAACAAGCAGCTTTTCAGAGTTACTCCAAGAAGAAGAATTTTAGAGGGTTTTAGCGACCAAAAACCTCCATGGATCCTTCATCTATCGAAAACCCTGAGCTGCTTCAGTTCATCAATGTAAGTTCCCTTATCGTTCAGTTTATGATCATGTACCCCTGTTTGGTTCCTGAGAATTCCTGGGAAATAATGAGTTGATTTTTTATTTTTTTATTTTTCTCTTTTTGTTTGTTATAATTGTATTCTTGCTTGTTTCTCCGCAACCAAACGATGGTTTATGGAAGACAACGCTATCATTTCGTAATTTTCATTAGTTTAGGTTTTTCTCTTTTCTTCATTCTTTTTCTAAGATTTAATCTTTATTAGTAATTTAAGTTCTGTTTGCCATTTAGGGTGGATTGAATATTTTGGTTCCGAAAATCATAAAGTATTTGGGACTTAATAAGCTGGTTCTTTTAGTTATATCCATTATTGCTTGAGAATTTGGTTCTTGTACGCATACAAAAACCCTGCTTTCTTTTCTCATTCATTTAGACTGGAATTGGATGTTGCAGCGGTCAACTTAGCAGTTTTTTATTGACTTCATGGTCATAATAAAAGCTTTTACAATTGGAGGCCAATTTAAGAACTTAAGGTTATTTACTCTTTAAGAATCCAAGCTTTGAGGTGAATATTACTGAGAAAATCTCCCTGAGATAATTGGATTAAAATTGGAGTCTAGATTTTCGAAACTAGAGTGTCAAATTAATTCAAGTACATTCTTTAGGAAAACAGGGTAACTTCGAAGATTTGGATTGACAAATATATATTTTTTTTCCGAGCGATTTCTTTAGTATGTTAAAAATTTTCAATTCGTATTTTTCTTAAATGCAATATTTGTTTTAATTGATAGTTAGAAGGTCAGCTTTCATCGGTTCTATATAGTCGATCACATAAAAGGATTCGTAGTTTGATAACAGAAAGGAAATTTCTGGTCAAGTGAAGTGATTGATTATTCATTGTTCATTTCAACTGATTACCAGTTGGATCTGTTGTTCGTTTTCCTTTCTTGCTTTTCAAAATACTTCTACCGTATATATGGTATTTCTAAAACTTTTATGGTTGCCATGCAGCAAGAGAAGGAAAGAGCTATGGTGAATGAGATGGTGGCTAAGCTTACAAATGTCTGTTGGGACAAATGCATTACCGGTACACCAGGGAGCAAGTTCAGTTCAAGTGAACAAAGTTGCCTTTCAAACTGCGCTCGCCGCTACTTGGACATGAGTGTTATAATCATGAAGCGTTTTCAGAATATGCACTGAATTTCAAAGAAATTTATGCTATTTCATTTACAAGATCTAGGTTTTTGGGTCTTTGACATAAGATAAACAAGTTGGAAATGTTTTGATATGCTAATTCATCTTTTTCTTGGTACTATTGTATTCGAAATTCCTTATAAACACCAGCACACTTATCTGTCAAATCTCAAAATTCTTCTACCATTATTCTAATCTCGTTTTTTGCAAGCCTAAAGTTTTGACAACTAGTAGAAGCAAAAAGTTTGAGTTGGGGGCTTGTCTATGGTAGAAAAAGATCTATGAGTTACGGCCCTTGCTCTACTGTGGCATAAAGATAATTATTTATTATTTTATTTTATTTTTTCTTTGGGTTGGGGGTTGTTTGCCGTGTGGTGATAGTGATGGCTAGGTTTAGTTTGCTTATGCACAATATATGTATTTACAAGTGATTAAGAATATAATGCTATTACTTTAAATATATATATATATATATATATATAAATATATATTTCCTAAGTGCTATTAACGCTTGAAACAGGCAAAAGGTTGAAGGCACCTAAATATAGATTCTCAAGCACCGAACTTCAAGCAGAGTTTATAAATACTGCGAGGAGATAAACTCATGAAGGCATACATTACTCAGAAAGAATTAGAGCAGGTCTTGCATAAACATATACAAAAGATACCCTACAAAACAATACAAAACAGTTTTAGCACCGCCTTAGATTGGTCGCCTGAGAACATTAATACGATCAACACCAACTCAAAATTTACACAAACTTGATACTTTGCATAATTACATTTTTCTGTCTTTGATTTGTGTCTCAATATTAATTATACATCTACGAATTTGTTTGAGATTTTTCAGTCTCTATTGAAATGCTTCCACTGTCTCCATCAGTAACTCGCCTAGAGTCACCAACTCCAGCTGCCAAAGCAAGAACTTCAGGTGATATATTCAAGCTCCCACTTCTCCTTCCCCAACTAGAACGTCGGGGATGTAACAGATCACGCCTATCTGTGCTCTCTGTTGGAAGGCTTCTACTTAAATCCAGTGACACATCATCCTCGGTCATTCCTTGATCCTTGTTTTCACCATCATCATTGCTGAGATGTTCTTCATAATCACCTCCTTGCCTTGCAGCCTCATCCCATACTGGTTTCCTCCCCATCTCTATGTCACTAATGGCTTTTCCCATTATGGGACTAACAAAACCACCACCAACTGTTCTTGGTGGAATGTAAGGCTCTTTTGGTACCTTCTTCCTGAAATCGTTCTTGGATGGAGGAATACTGGTACAGAATACCTCCTTGAAGTTGTTAATCACTCCTTTGTTATATGGGTTGCAACGTCGATCATACCGGTATCTAAAATTTTCGTAGGTAGACTGCCAAAGCACATTAAATAGAACTCTAATGTTAAACGATGAGAGAAAACTGAAGGAATTCCAAAAATTAATATCAGCATATACAGCACAGTTGGAAATTAAAGATACCATGTGACACAAAGTTTCTTACCTGGTTTGTGCCGATAAGATACAGATGGAAGAAAGTAAGGCCACCCACAAACCAGAAAGTAATGAAAGTGTAAACTATTAGCACAATGGAGGCAGGAGTCTTAATCATTGATTTCCAAATTGATGTGTTTTCACCATCCATGATTCTCTTGATGTAGACCCAACAAAACCCATGTACAAATAAGCATATCAGAGTAGCCAAGAAGACAAACATGAAGAAGAACCGGTAATTTCGCTGCACCAAAAAGTAAGAATAATTTCAATTCAGACACTTTGGCATCCTAAATCAAGTAACTGCAGATAGTCCCTATGGGGTACAAATGGACTTCAAAATTCAAGAACAAACAATTTAATTGATAATAATTAATAAAAGATATCAAACTAGGAACACACTTCAAAAAACTTTCATTTTTTGTTTATATGAATAACAACTTTATTCTGACAACAAGATTCCTTTGTCAGCTAATCTCTTATGCTTAGTAACTCTCATCTTGAATGACAACGATGACATGGCTGTCTTGCCCATTTATACGCAACAAGACTGAGATCCCTTTCATTTCTATACTTGCATCATGAAATAGACTTCTCTTGGTCGAGGAAATGAAGTTTACTCACATCGTTGACAACCCAGTCAAACAAAGGGATTTAAAGATAGAAGGAAGATATATTTTATGTGAAGCATTATTCTTCAAAAAACACTACTTCGGACAGAAAACTTAAGATGCCATATGAAAGAATGCTCATACCTGTCCAATGCACTGGCCAACCCAAGGGCAGTGGTGGTCAAATCGCTCAACACAGTTGTTGCATATTGAACAGTGAGAACAGCGAGGTGGTCGATAAAGCATGCAGGTATCGCAGTACTTAATCCTTACAATTATGCCATTGACATTTACATCCTTCATGCGTGGCAAACGTAACTGTGGAGTTTGGCTGGCCCCAGCTTCAGCACTCCCATCATAGTCTTCTGGCTCTGGAGGATGATCATTACGAGGTATGATACCAGGATCTCTTCCTGAGGTTAGAACAAGAAGAATCAAATCCTGCAAAAGAGAAAAACACATGAACAGTTGAAATTCAAGGTAAAGCAGTAACTATGAAATCCTTCATAATAAATCGATTTCATTTGATAAATTTATGATTTCGTTTTAAAATTATGTTTTGATTTAATGATATAAATTGACTCTCTCATTAGAATTTTGACTTCAGAATGCAGGAATAAACAACTAGAAAAGAAACAGTTGCATATGGCATACTCGAAATGAGTTGATATGCAACACAGCTAAACAATACTCACAAATTCAAAACTACCAATGCGATATCTTGAGGATATGGAGTCACGTAAAGTAGAAACACCCTAAGGAATTCCATATCGTTAAAAACTTAGCAGCTAAGTACTTTCCAACAAGTAAAACAATAAGGTTTTCAGGTGCTATTTCTCCTTGTGTTATACATAAAATACAAGCAGAATGCTTCATCAGACAGATTTGGACCACCACTCTCTGAAGTCTATGATGAAAACTACAACTGCAAACTCAACTACAGATTGTTGCTTCTAGTACTTAAAGTATCATTCAGTTGTACATATAGAGTTTATGTGGAACTGCATCGACCATTATAATAACTATGACAGAGGAAGAAGACATGGATGTATCAAACTACATACACCTTGCAGAGGAAATGAATGAATTGAAGCATAGACTTACAATTAATGTCATGACGATGACAACAACCATTATTGATATTCCCAAGTGATGTGGAAAGTCATCGATCAGTTTTCTAGCTACAAAGCCACAGAAAACTCCAACAGGGACAGCAATAAGGAATACAGTTAAAAGAAGAGATCTCATATCAGGTCCAAATATAAACCTTCCACCGAAAAGAAATATCTGCAGAATTGAACAACCAATCATATTTTTGAGTAAGTATAACTGCATGTTCATAGCCACAAGTATATACTCTACGCAGAAAAAGAAAAGTGAAAGCAAGGCATTTGGAGCCAAATTGACTCATAACAAAACCCAATTACCCAATTTAGCTTTCCGATTCACCAAACAGCAGAACTAATCATGACAGAACTCAATTTCCCAATTTTGCATACCCAGTACCTTCTAAATTAGAAAACTCTAATATGTCTCCTTTTGCAACAACTTCAATAAAAAGAAAACAGAACGAAATTCCCAGCCACCAAAATAGGAAAAAAAAAGAAAAAAGAAAAGAAAAAAAAAGGACCCTTTTGATTTCATCATATGGGTAACTACAAAAGATCTTCTATTTTCCAAAATCAACAAAAACCCAAATGAAATTTTCAATCCAGAAGACAAAAAAGGAGCCCCAAAATGTTCCTCTCTACAAGCAAGTAATCAACAACTCAGAAACATGCACATAAAGAGAGACATAGAAAACGGTTATTACATTGCTGCCTTTCCAGGCCTCGTAAGTTCTGAGCAGCGCCGACTCATCGACGACTCCGGCAGTCGAGTCCGAAGTCCCCGGCAGCTGACGTGGCGCTGCATACATCTCCTCTCTCTCTCTCTCTCTCTCTAACAAAAGAAATATCAAGCAAATAAAAGGTCAAAAAGAACGGCCTTTTATGAGGTGGGTTACGGAGTTTGACTTTACTCTCTCACACCCACATTCCAAAATTGTTTATATAAAATGTATTCTTTCAAATTCTCATACCCATTCAAATTTTCAAACCTCCATAGTAAGCCGGAGTTCATTAGGTGTAAGATTCCGGCCACTACTGCTGAGGTGGCAATCAATCAGCGCACCATAATTTGTCAACCCGTTGAACTTCCAACTACTACGTGTAGTTCTAGACCAAAAAAAAACAACTACGTACGGTTTTTATAATCTTTTATTTTTACATTAAAATATATTCATTACTTTTTCCGACAATCTCAGTCAGCATTTCAGCGTGACTAATATCAATACAGGGGTTTTTCTAATCTAACTAAGAGCAATGTTTATTGACATCAACGTGTGTGATTCTGATTGGATATGTTTTTTGTTCCACTGAAATCGATCACTTTTTGTTTTTGGGTTTAGTATGAGCCTGGTTGGGCTAGAAGAATAGAGTTTTACAAGCCCAAAGAAGAATGGGAAAGCTTTGTCCACTTCCCTTTGCAACTAAGTTTTTTATTTATTTAACAGTAAATTTTATAAGATAAATTATTTATTATTATTTGAATTGTGCTAAGTTTGTATTTTGTCCAAGTTGTTAGTATGTATGTCCGTGTGGTTATGTGCTTGTGTCGTGTTTGATCCATCACTTGCCTAGCATATGATGTACCTGTGACGTGCTTGGTCTGTCACGTGCCTGTGCTGTGCCTGGCCTGTCACGTGCCTGTGCCGTGTCTGGCCCATTATAGAATCGTGTCGTGCCAGGCACGGTCCATTACGTGCTTCGTGCTCAATATGACACGGTTTATAACGTGCCGTGCTAGTGCTGTACTCAATTTTAACGTGCCGTGCTCGTGCTGCCCGTCTATTTTTACACAATATATTTTGACTATGGGCTACGCCTATATACAATCCCTGGGAGGCCCTTCCAAAGCACTGATGACAAATCAAAACACAATATACACTCACCAATTACAACAATATATAAAAATGTGGGTGTATGCAGTTTCTTTATTTTGTGTATAAAACTCCTTATTGGCAGGTACAAATGTCAAAAGCCCACCTATTTTAAAACGACTCAAACCCTTCAATGAAAAGAGAAAAACGAGAAAAAGTAACTCAAAACCAAATCATTCGATTGCCATGTAAAGCTTTGGCTTCAGCAGACCATGTTCTAACATTTTCTCTCTTTTTCTAGCAATGACAATGAGTCATTGATGATGAAAGTAATTAATCGTTTGGGCTTTTGAGTGAGTTGTTGGTGATTTTGTACAATTTTTTTGACGGTTAAGTAATTGACTTGAGAGTATGGTCATCTTTGAAGAGTCTGACAAAGTTTATCTTCAACTATTTTTGGTTAGTAGTACCTCCAAACATGGCATACATATTTACAAAAATAAAGCAGCTTTCTTGTTTTTTTTGGGTTTTTCTTCGTCTTATATATAAATATCACCATCAACATTACAATTTATAAATGGGATACAACCAAAACCTGAACAAGAAGGTACTTACATTTTCCAAAGGTTTTCAATGCGAAAAAGGCTCAGCGGGGGCTATTTTGCCACCTCAGCATAACAGAGAGAGCCAGAATCTAAAAACCTTCAAAAACTACTACTTTTATCCTCTTTCAACACTTACCAAGAAGCAGATTCATATATATATATATATAAACACAAAAATGAATCTAACTTTAATCTATTTTAAACTAAAATTGAACTCCTTCGAATGTCCGACCAAATTGCCAACCAGCAGGTGCCACGTTAAAGCTAGTAACCGTCCTTCCATCGCTGGCTGTGACTTGGAAAGACAAGCTCTGGCCATTGAGGTAGGAGTTGCTTTGCCAGTTTTGCCCCCAATTCCTGGACATGGCTTGCCATCCAGTTTTAGACCCTTTGATGGACACCGCATGGACATCCCCTGCACCGCCTACGTTGGTGATCAAAACCAGGTTGAAGTAAGAGTGGCCATTGATGGTGAACCTTATTCCTCCTTTCTTCACACAGGACACTCTGTCACACAGTAAACAAAAACAACCTCGTCAACAAAATCTAAACACCATTGAAATGTGAGAAGGTAAACTGGAACTGGGTTAATCTTAAAAACTAGCAATAACATGGTATTTAATAGAAAACTTGCATTTCTGATACCATATTAAACTGCAAATTATTCTGATAAGCTCGAACTCTGTGTACCTTTTAAACGAGACAGGCACAATTCCAGCACGGTACTGTGCGATTTGCAAGAAAGCGGGTTCTGCCAAATCGAAGTGCTGAAGAGGAGGATTACACCAGCCGCCATTGGTGTTGGACAGAGCTAAGTTAGGAGGACAGAAGTTTGTGGCCGTGACGATGATTGAACCGGGAAGACACCATTTCGGGTCGCTGTCGCATCGCATTTCGTAACAAGAACCGCAGCTTAAGCCATTGTTGAACAGAGCAGTGCTTAAAGCAGCGGTATTGGTTCCATATCCTTGGCTATACAAATTTCCATAGCCACAAGCTCCTCCTGAAACAAACCCAATTCGCATCTAAGTCCTCCAATTTCTAAACAGAGTAAAAAATAAAAAACAGAGAGTTATTTGTTTTTAGTAAGTTTAAAGGCTTAATTACCCATTGTGCCTGAAGCATCGCCGCCGCCATAGAAGGTGGCATGACCACTCTCCCATCCTCCATAGTCAGCTACAGTGCCATGCAGGTGTAGGTTGAAGAGTGAGAGAAGGAGTAATGGAGAAAAATAAAGCAAAGTTTGAGCTGCCATTGGAGAATTGTTGAGTAAGAAATAAAGAAACAGAGGAGGTTATAAGAGCAGGGCAGGTTGTTTTTGGTTTGGTTTGGTTTGTGATGTGGGAATGGAGTAAAGTGAGGGTCACTATTTATAAGGAAACCGAAATGAGAATTACAAAGGGACTAATGGGTGGGTTCAAGAGCAGGCCAAAAACCATGACTGATTGAGATAAAAAATCAAATGCACATGCTCTGGGTTTTGGTTGAGGGTACCAACCGCTAGCCTTTGTAGGCCAGACACCTTTTCCACAACCATTTCTCTAACCGTTTCTTATACCTTAGATAAAAATAATATGATATTTCTTTGTTCCCACTAGTTTTTTTTTTTTTTTTTTCTTTGATAGCGTGTAATCTTGAAAAAGTAAGGAATAATCTTTTAATTTTGGATTATAGAAAGTTGAAAAGGTCCTTTTTTTTTTCTTTTTTTTTTTTCATTTGAGGATAGGGTGGGTCTTTTAACATAAAATAGTATCTTTTGCACATGGGGATAGGAAATTCACATTTTGCTCTTAATCCTGTTTCTAAGTTGAAATTTTGGAAAAATAAATTTTTGGTTTTGTTTTTTGGGTTCAAATTATTGATAAGTAGGCATAGAGAAGGCAATGCTTGCCAGTGCACATGAATGGATAAGCATGTTAACCAATATGGATGACGTGATTAGCAAGTTGAGAGTCTTTCACTGTGCATAGTGGGAAGAAGTAACAAACCAATTAAGCATGATGGCATCTATTGCACAAAATGCCTCTAAAATTTACTTATTTTTTTTTTTTAAAGATAAATAGGAATGGAAGATTCGAGATTATTATTGGATAAAACATTAAAATATCCATGCTTGTAAGTTTTATTAAATGTATTTTGAACAATTTGTGATGGAAAATATTGCAGAGAGTTTGAGGTCTTAGGTGGGGGATGACAGACATGGGACTATGATATGTCTGGTTTTTGTTTGGATATTAGGTCACATGGATGGCCGACTTACATTGAATATTTGGAGAGTGATCGATGTGGGATTGTAGACCGGAACATGCAAGCCACATAACAAAAACCAACCATGACGTGCTACCTTAAATGCCAATGTTTATCATACACAAAATGGATATTGTTATATATATGAGTTATATCAGCTTTTTATTAGCACAAAATTTTAACAGAGTCTAATAACCTATAAATTGCAGTGTTTGAACGTTTTCTTGTGCTCAATTATTAATGAAAAAAAAAAGTCTTCGTCCATTCCATACAGGTTTAATGCAAGTCAATATTTTCAACAAAAAAATAAAATAAAAAATAGTAATAATAATAAAATAATCAAAAAATCTAAGTCAATGTTTTATGAGAAGCATTTGTTCAATATAGACTTCAGTGCAATAGAAAATTGATCATCACCAATTAACACAGTGATGAATTACACGTTTTATGAATTTTTAAGATTGAAACTGTTAAATTATTTAACTCCATTCCAAATTTACTTCTAATATATAAAATAAATAAAAAATAAAATAAAAAACTGTTTAACTCAAATCTAAATTTGAACTTATAAAAATAATAGTATTGAATCTGGTTCGTATGTTGCTTAACTTATCGTAAAAGTAAATTACTCCATGTATATTTACATATGATTTCTATTTCTATATCTATGATTGCATAATCAACTGCTATCACCCAAAAGCGTGGCCGATTTTGCATTTTGTTGTATGAACTAATATATTTTCGGCAAAACAGAAATAAAGAAAACAGACACTAAATTAATTAGAATTAGCTGGTGAAATATTTTTAATTAATCATAAATACTATATATTATTGAAATCAATTGAGAACTAGTTCTTTTTCCTTTTCACCGTCGTTCTGACTCCGAGATGTATTATTATTTTAAAAATAACACGGACAAGTCGTTATCTGCATCATGCTGGTCCCCAAAAGCTTCTTTTACAACTGTTTGCTGTCTATTAAACGACACATAGTTAACTGCGGTTTCCTTTTAAGCATCGAAAGTTGATGTGGTGGTTCTTGTTCTGGCTAGGCATGTGTGTTAAAAGTGTTCTCAATTCTCATGCGACTGAGTATTAAAGTCTTTGCTGTTTAATTAATATTAATATATTTTTTGGTAAATAATTAATATTTATATATATATTGTATATATTTATTTACTTATTAAGTGACAAAGTCTATGATTGTGGAGATTTCAGGTCGGTCCTACCATGTTATGAGCACATGCAAGCTCCGGCTTTGCTCTTGCTGCTCCTCATATTCATGCCCCCTTTTCATCAACCCTTTTGAACCTCATAAAATATAGACCTCATTTAATAAATTATATTTCAGGTCAAGACACACATACATATAATATGTATATAGGAAAATTTATAAAATAAAAATATATATCTTCAATATAAAACTATAGATGTGTTGATGTATTAATGTTGAGTGTGTCGCTTGATATAAAATAAAAATTATATTCTCACAAATCCAAATTTTATAAATATGTATTATTATTTAGTTATGATCATGAACAATAAGACTCACGGTGCGCATATGTAATATCAAATTATATATAATTCAGATAATAAATTTCACAAATTATATGTAATATGGTGCCAAACATCCTCTATAATATGAGTGAAATGGTTTATTTAGCATAACTATATATATATATATATAACAAATTATTTGATAATGTATGATAATTAAAAGATATCTATATGACTTGTCACATCACCATATAATCCATCGGAAGGTGGGATAGTTCCGATAAAATAGTTCTGTATATACAGTGGTTTCAAAAAAAGACAAATAAATATATATTCTTTCTTACCTACATTTTTAAAAAAAATAAAAAATTGTAAACTGCCCCAGAAATGAACTAGAGACTAATTAATTAAGCATTCCAATCATGTAAAAAATCTTGCAACATTTGGCTGCACTATTGAATCTTGTCTGTTGCTGAAAGAGAATATTTGAGTTGGGTTTGTGGGGCTTTTCTGCAAATTAATCTCCTTCAAGATTGCATGCAGGTTTGAGTAATCTATAATATGCTTATATCTTTTCCAAAGATACTGTCTTAAGGATTTTGATTCTATCAGAGCTCTCATGCATGTACTTTTTCTTTGTTTGGACTATATATTAATTTTTTAAGAAAATTAATATTTATTTAAGATTAATTTTGGTATAGTTTTGTCCCACATTGTTTGGAGATGAAAATGCTTTGGATTTGTACTAAGTATAAATTGTGGCTCTAGTCCCACATCGGAAAGGAGACAAACATCTTTGAAAGTTTCATCTTTATAAATAAAAGCTTCACCAATAGTTGAAGGATCCCTGCATCAACACAACTACAACATAGACAACTTAGTTTATTCTCATTAGAATTTACTTCAAGTAGTCAAGTGTTCATAGTTGTTTTAGTTGAAAATTTTATTTAAAAGTCCTTTGATCTGAAAGGCATTTGTAACCCTTTGATTATTTTGTTTTCCATAATTAATACAATCGTTTAACAGTTTGATTTAATTGGCGCATATTTTATTTTTCTTTGGACTGTTTAAGTTCGAAGTGGCACGCCCGCATACCTAGGAGACGACCAATTGTTGGGTTTTACACCAACATATATTTTGGCACGCCCGGTGGGACTGACAAGTTTTCAACTTAGATGTTGGTGCAGACTCGCTCGAAGAATCAGGCATCCGACACCCACGGCAGCATTAGCAGCCGAAACGTGTCGGAGGAAGTTGGAACGGAAAGGGGAGCTGGAAGGATTCCAGACACGACAGAAACGTCTACCCAGGATTTGATCCGGGAGCTTTCCCAGAAGTTGGAGACATACCAGGAGACCCAGCAGCAGATGTTGCAGGGAATCATGGACTTGCTGCGCCAACAGGTGCAGACGACTCAAATTGCGTCGAATGATGCAAGGCCGACTAACGGCCAGGAGGAACAACAGGTGCAGGCCTTTCAGGCCGTACCTATTGGCAACTCGCCAAGAACTGAGGCACCGGCCTTTCAGGCCGGGTCCAGTGGACACGATGTAAGAGTTATGCTGGAACGACAAGTTCAGCCTTACATCCCCCCACCGGCTCGGAACAATGTTCAAGCCGGGGGGCAAGCTGATAACCAAGGCCAGACCGTGAGGGATGGTCGAGAAGAACAAGTGACACAAGCTTTCCAGGCTGTACCCAACGTACATGGAGGAAGAGCAGATGTCCAGCCACACCAGAACCTTCCAGCATGGAATCAGATTCATGGCGGGGGGCATGCAGAGCATTTCGGACAGAACTTCAGGATTGGACACTATGATGCTCATGCCTACCAAGCGGACTTCCACGCCCCGACAAGGAGGAACGGACCGAACTGGATGAACCATGGCCAAGGCATGGATCAGGAGGCCGTCGAGACCATCATCCAAGAGATGATGGGTCCTGCATTCAGAAGAACTGGACGACCGTCTTATAGGAGGCCGTACCCAGACACTTTCGACCGGATTGAATTTCCCAGGGGATTTAGGTTTCCTGATTTCACCCTTTTTTCTGGCGAGGAAAGACAATCCACCGTGGAGCATATAGACCGCTTCACTATCCAGTGCGGAGAAGCAGCGGCCAATGACTTCCTAAAGCTGCTTTTGTTTGCTAATTCTTTGACAGGTCCAGCTTTCACGTGGTACATCAACCTGCAGCCAAATTCAATCCATAGCTGGCAAGAATTGGAGCAGAAGTTCCACGAACAATTTTACAGGATTGAGCCAGAGATTTCCATGGCAGACTTATCGCGTCTGCGTCAGATGGATGGAGAGTCGGTGCAGTTATTCATAACCCGATTCAAAAAGGCGAGAATCAGATGTCATCTGGATATACCGGAAAGGGAGTTCGTCAAGTTAGCACAAGGTGGATTGAGCTACAAGCTTCGAAAGAAGTTTGAGGGGACATAATTCCATGACTTGTTCGAGTTGGTATCTCGAGCCACTCGTTATGAAGGTATTTTGAAGGAAGAATACCAAAGGAAAAACTCATCCAGAGGGTCATACTACAAGGACCCGAATACTGAAATTCACTTGGTCGAAGCTGAGGACCAAGAAAATGAGGATGGAACAATTGAGGTGGATGCGGCAGAGGTAGTAGCTACACATCCATATGTCTGCAAAGCTCTTGCCAGACCAGTGAGAAGCCAGAAAGTTCCACAGCTAGTAATGAACGCAAGAAAGAATCATGCTGAACCAGAGAAGATTTACAGTTTTGACATCTCCAAAGCTGACCAGATCTTTGACCATTTGTTGGCCGACAAGGTAATCAAATTATCTGATGGCCATATTTTGCCTTCAGCGGAAGAGATGAATAAGAAGTCATACTGCAAATGGCATGGCATGTGGTCACACCAGACTATTAATTGCGTAGTCTTCTGGAATACTATCCAAACCTTGATTGAGAAGGGGACACTAAAATTCCCAGAGAAAGGAAAAGAGATAATGGAGGTGGACAGCAATCCTTTCCCGTCGGCCGAAGCAAACATGGTTTCGGCCAATATTTCAGACTTGACAAAACCCAGAGTTCGGATTGATCTACGACAAACGTCATCCGGAGGAATTTGGAAGAGAAACGTCAAGTTTAGAAGGGAGTATTCGGCCGAAAATGCCGAATCTTCTTCTAAGGTGCTTTGTACATGGTGTAAGCACATGGTTGAAGATAGGAAAATAAAGTGTCCGGCTAGGAATCAAAGCCGCGACATGACAAAGCCAACACTGGAGAACCACAACCAGAATTCTGTTTTCCGACGTCTTGGACCGAAGTTGCGGAACGGACCGGTGAAGCTTGATCGACACTGAGGGGGGCAAGTTGAGCCCAATTTACAAGTCACCTTTTCCAAAAACCATCCGACAAGATTGGTTTCTCAGAAGATCGAGGAGCCAAGGACTTTTAAGCCATATGCTATGGAGGTAGATCGTTGGTATTGTACAGGATATAAGCCCTATCATCTGCTTAACAAAATCCAGAAAAGGTGGATGCAGCGCCAGTATGCTGAAAGTCGGACAACATGTCGATCGGATAAGCAAAAGGATGGTACATTGCAAAAAAAGTTGGGGTCATATATCGACAACCTAGATAGAAGACTCGAGATTGCAGCTTTATCTAAGAAAGTTGGCATTTTATCTGGAGCTTCAGGAGAGAAGAAACCCGCAAAGAGATGGATCAGAAAGCAAAATGCAGAACTCCAATCATGCTTAAAGAACATGGACAATAATTCGATGAAAAAAGACATGGTTGCTTCTTCAGCCATCCAGTCATAAACTATCAAGTTTGGAACCATGGATGAAATGATGGTCAACGCAGTCATCACCTTGCCTTTGTCATTTGGATCCTAGTTTCAGCTGGCATGATAGAATCATAACGTCGTCCAACGAATGCAAATCGGATGTCAGGTCAAACGCTGGAGGATATGATACTAGGGGGCAATGCCTGCAAAAGTAACATCAGCAAGTCAAAAAAGATTAGGCCAAAAAACTACACGGCCATTTGATGCAATTTTAGCCGGCCATGTCAGGCCGCTTTCAAGGCCGTGTCAAAAGAACTCGGCTAAACGCCAAAGTCCATGACCATTATGTTCAATCCGATGTAATATGTGAATATAAAAAATAAGTAGGACAAAAGACTGCTTGTCCATAACTGCCGAATCCAACTGCATGTCTGTCTGCGTCTGTCCATGTCGGTCTGAATCCAGCTGCATGTATGTTTTCATCCATCTGAGTGAGGCCCGTAAGCGTCGAGCCGAGTCCAATGCATGCCTGTCTGTGTCCGTCCGTGTCGGTCTAAGCCTAGCTGCATGTCTGTCTGCGTTCGTCTGAGTTAGTCCCGTACGCATCAAGCCGAGTCCAGCTGCATGTCTGTCTGCGTCCGAGTCTAGTCCAAGTCCAGCCAAATCCAATTCGTGCATCTGGGTCAAGCCCGCATCCAAGCCTAGCTGCGCATCTCCAGTTGCACATCCAAACACTGATAAGTCCGTGACTCTTGGTATTCTTACAACTCAAAAAAAAAAAATAAAAAAAAAATTAAAAATTTGGCAGGCACCTCCAACCCGTACGCGTCTGACCCACGCGAGCCCAGGATGTCAAGCCCAGCTCGCCCTTCGCGTCCAGCAGCTTCCGGTCCGCGTTTCATCTAAGCCCACGGTCCAGCAAGCCCACTCCATCCCGTCAGTCCAAGCCTGAGTTCTGTGCACCCGAATTCAGCCAGCGTGCCAGCTCCGTATCAGTCTAGCGTGGCGCCTGCGTCTGCTCCAAACAGCAAGCCCGTGTGAGTTCAGCTGCTGCAGTCCAAATTTGCCTCAGCCCAGCAGCCAACGGTCCAGCAAGCCAGCTCCAGCCTGTCTGCGCTCTAGCCTAAGTCAAGCCCACGCGTCAACCTGCATTCGGCCCGCGTCCACAATTCACGCCCAACCAGCGTGTCCGCATCCAGTCCACTGAGCCCAGCTGCGAATTCAGCCCATCTGCTGTCCAGCCCAGCTCGCACTCCGGTCTGCGCCCAGCTCCAGCCCAGTGATCCAGCCCAGCATGCCCAGCAGCCCTTCCGCGAGTCTGGCCCGACTCCATCAAACAGCCTCCAGAAGCCCACCCGAGTTCCACCAGATCCACGCCCGTGTGAACAGTAGGTCGTCTTCTCCAAATGCCGCCGCTGCATGTGCCAATCCCCCCACCCGCTGCAAAGCCATTCCACGCCAGCCACTGCGAATTCAACCGGTGCCGCTACTGCGAACTCAACCGCACCACCGCGAAACCAAACGCCGCCGCTGCAAGGCCAAACGAAGCCCATTCCAGCCGCTGCGAAGCCAGCCCGTTCAGCCGCTGCGAAGCCAGTCTGTTCCGCCGTGTGCGAAGTCCGTCTCACCGCGTGCATGCGAAGTCCGTTCCGCCGCTGGGAAGAAATCCACGACACCCGCTGCAAGCTCAGTTCTGTTCCGCCGCGTGCAAAACAGTATTCACCGTGAGCGAAACCAGTCAGGCCGTGGGCAGTAAACTTCCACGCCGCCATTGAAGCCGGGATAAGTTTCTGGCATATATTTATATATACATACATATATAAATAAAGAAAGAACACAAACGGGCTAATGCTTGACCGGCAGAGAAAAAATAAATAAATGAAAAAAGAGAGAAGGAACCTGTTTACCTGATAGTGGCACTGCAAGGAATTGAGCAGCACGTTGGGAGCAAGTTTGGAATCTGGCTTGGCGGCGTGGAGAGCATTGAAATAAAAGAAAACAGTCAAAGATTTTAGAGATAAAAGTTATGGCATAATTGTTTGAGGAACAAACGATGGAGTTGCTGGCTAGGTTGAGGGATTATACCTATATGTTATATATGTATATATTTATGGTATAAACTTAAATTGTGCGATTTGGAAAGAAAGCCCGGTCAAGCATGGAAGGTTGAAATTTGCCTAGTATTTATGGAAACTAAATCTTTGGCTAATTGGAATTAATTAAGTGATTGGGGCAAAGAATTTAGAAATATCTGAATATATGTAATTTAAGAAAAAAAAAATCAATTTTGCTTTGCAATTTTATTTGCTTCAACAAAATTACAAAGCAAGGGGGGCAATGTTTGGACTATATATTAATTTTTCAAGAAAATTAATATTTATTTAAGATTAATTTTGGTATAGTTTTGTCCCACATTGTTTGGAGATGAAAATGCTTTGGATTTGTACTAAGTATAAATTGTGGCTCTAGTCCCACATCGGAAAGGAGACAAACATCTTTGAAAGTTTCATCTTTATAAATAGAAGCTTCACCAATAGTTGAAGGATCCCTGCATCAACACAACTACAACATAGACAACTTAGTTTATTCTCATTAGAATTTACTTCAAGTAGTCAAGTGTTCATAGTTGTTTTAGTTGAAAATTTTATTTAAAAGTCATTTGATCTGAAAGGCATTTGTAACCCTTTGATTATTTTGTTTTCCATAATTAATACAATCGTTTGACAGTTTGATTTAATTGGCGCATATTTTATTTTTCTTTGGACTGTTTAGGTTCGAAGTGGCACACCCGCATACCTAGGAGACGACCAAATTGTTGTGATTTACACCAACACCCCCAATATAAAGTCTCAAAATTAATGTGTTCTTCGCATATGTGAGGTTTTTTACATGACAATGATCTTCCTCTCTTTCTCTCTCATATCCGACCCTTTTTGTCTGAAAACAGTTTGTGCCCTCGTGTAATTAACCTTTATTTCCCTAACAAAAGCATATGGGTAGGACAATGATTCAATGGATAATTTTATATGTATCATATATGAGTGTCACTTCCTAGAATTAAATAGGTACGACACCGACTTGTAATTTTCGATTTTTGCAAATATACTTTTATATATATATATATAACAAGAGACCAATCATGGATTTGGCCTAATTAAAAATAGAAAGAGAAAAATAAAGACAAAGAAGAGACTGATTTTGCATGTAGCATGTTTTGTAAGATGAGACATTTTATAGCTCTTTATTTATTTATTTATTTTTTTATATATAAAAAAAAGATTTATCCGTAGCAGTTATAGGCTCAAAAAGTATTTAGCGAGTGTACCGATTCATGCATCTTTTTAACCTGATAGAAGTCTGCGATGGAAGTCCATATCGCTAAAATCTCCCCCCCTCTCGTGCGGTAGCAGCGAAGAGTAGCACATAAGCCCAAATGGGGCTACCAAGACTCAAATCTCAACTCCTGTACTTTCAGATGTGAAGACTCGGCTGACTCTTACCACTAAACTACACCCTCAAGTGCGTGACATTTTATAGCTCAAAACAAACTCATGAGTAAATAATGTATAACTAGTCTAAACCTACTTCTTGTACGAGGCAGCTTCTCTATAACTTCCAATTGATTTTTAATTTTTACAATTTTGTACAAAAATGCTCTTTAAATTATAGTGATATAACTAGTAGATTGGCCTATTTCGAGACAATTCAGGAGGAAAATTATTTTAGTATTTAGATAATTAATGCTGCTGAATTCGAATCCTCCTACTTTAATTAACATAAAAATAAAAATAAAAATTGGTAGGTTGGTTATGGAAAAAAAAAATTCTTTGGGAAAAATTGCTTTAGGAAAAAAAAATGAAAAAAAAGGCATAAAAAAAACACCTTAATAAATAAATAGGCAGTGTTTGTTTGGTGGGATAAGGAGGGGGATTGGATTTCTATATCCGGTCCCCTCTCTAATCCTGTGTTTGGTAATGACCGGGACTGGGATATAGAAATCCGGTTATCAAATCCGGTCCTATATTTTGCCTTGTTTCTAATCCCAGACAAAACCACGGGATTTCTAAGGTTGGACTAGGATTGTGAGACTCGGACTCGCACATAACCAGCTTTCCCTTCCTCTTCGCGCTGCTGCTTCTTCCTTTACCCGAATCGACTGTGACCGAGCCCTGCATCTTCCTCTTCGTAAATCAACTGGGACCGAGACAGATTTCAAGGTCTTCCTCTTCGCAAATCTACTGGGACCGAGACCGAGAGCTTCTTCTTCCTCTTTGCGAATCGGCTGGGACCGAGACTGAGCTTCTTCTTCACCGAGCCCTGCATCTTCCTCTTCGCGAATCGGTTGGAGTTTCTTTTCTGCGGTTGTGTTTTCATTCCTCTCCCTTCGGCTTCTCCCTCGCAGCAGCACCAAACTCTGAAACTCCAACTGTTCCTCTTCTCCCTCACGGTTTCCCTCTGTTCCTCTTCGCGAATCGAACTCATCCCTCAACCGAATCTACGAATTGACTTCTCTCACTTGGAATCTGTGAATCGGCTTCTCCCTTAACAGGTTTTTGCTTTTTTTTTCTTCGATCTGGTTTTTGCATTTTTTTTTCTTCTGATCTGGTTTTTTTCTTCCGAATCAAAATTTTGTAGAATTATTCCGATCCCCTGCCTTGACGCTGTTTAGGAGACATTATTCATTAATTTATTTGTAATATTGTTTTTGGGGGGTTTCTGCAACTACTAAGGATGTATTGCTCCATTCTTCTGTACTTCCCAATGGTCCCAAAGAAAAAAGAAAAGAAAAAGAGTATTATTGTGATGATACATATTTTTATCCACTGTTTTTGCTCCATTCTGATCCACTGTATTTGCTCCATTCCGATCCACTGTTTTTGATTTCATTGGGTATCGAAGTCAGCTTCTTATACAGTTATACTAAATTTTGGATAGTTTTATATAATAATGATATGCGTGGTTGATGAGAAGGAACCCCTATAAACAGTGAGGAGATTGTTCAAGTAGCACAATTTCCTTATGAGAAGTAGAGCTCGAACATCTAAAAGAGAAATTCTTTAACTCTACAGGGATTAGGATTGAGCAATGAAAATGATGATACATTTTAAGATTGTTTTAACGTCAATTATGGACATATAGTACGTTAGTTTTATAACATGAACAATGCCCTGAGGCTCTTTTTTGTCTGGATGGTGATATACTTTTTAGTACATATATACAACATTTTCAACTTTCATCTATTGTATTGTGGATGAATACAAGGCATTGGCATTTTCAAAATTGCTTTTATAGGTGCTTTGGAGGTCCCATTCTAACATGTCAATATTTTAATGTGTAATGTTCAGGAGGTTGAATATTCTGGTGGTGGAATTCCTCTTCGTTGATGTCGATGTTAGTGTTTGGTCTATAGGACTGTCGATCTCTCAAGAAGGTGAATGGAACTTGATGAGCATAGGAGATTTGAATTCTGTGTTCTGGCTAAATGCTGATGGGTCATTATGCTGTATGGGTAGCATGGACAATTGCCACATGTTTTTATGATTGTGATTGTCTCTACAGATTATTGTGATGGTATTATTGTGATTGTGATTGTCTCTGCAGATTATTGTTTAGCAGATTGTTAAGGCAGATTGTTAGGTAGTGTATGGCTGAGTATTAAGTGCTGTTATTTGCATCTTAAAAATCTGATTGTCTCGGCAGTTTGGCAGGGTCACATGGGAAGAATACTACCCTACTACAAGTCCCATGTGATCAGCTACCCTGGCCATGGCTATGCACATTAATTTTATATAATATCTATACACTGTGTAATACATATGTATACATATATCTATTATATATGTATGGGCCTTTATAGAAATCAAACCCAGAGAAAAAAAAATTATTTTCTTATTTTTTATGGCATTTGTTTTCCTTCTGTTTTGTTATATATTATATATTGTTTAGCTTTTGCTTTTTTGCATCTCTTGGTTTTCAAGCTTATTTCCACCAATTAGATTGTGAATGTGGCTTCATTTTTTGNGCGTATAAATTATAGGTTCCCTGGAAAAGTTTGGGCAAAGAACTAGTTGTAGTTCTGATTGACCGTGTCTTCGTTCTTCGTAGCTCCCAAGAACCTGAGGTATGTATATGCTTAAATCTCATGCTTACATGTTTAATGTATTGGTGTAAATTCTTAAGTGCTGTAAATTTTTAACATAACACATGAATATATTGCTGTAAATTCTTAGTGCTGTAATTTTATATATTTTTTTTCCATATGTGCCTTTTTTGTGTTAATGTGGCTTTATTTGTGATAATGTGCCTTTTGTTGGCTTACAACCTAAAATGTTTTTTTTGTTTAGGGATATAGAAATGGATGAGGAAAAGAAATTGTTATTGTTCTTCATGGCAAAGAGAATGCATTTGGAA
>QANX01006036.1:0-16083 GCA_003254975.1 Ochetophila trinervis
TTAAACTAATATATAAAAATTAAAAATAATAAAATAATAATTATTAAAATAAATATCATTTTGGTTTTCATGTATAATATAGATAATGCATATTGATGGAAATATGTTACGGTGACGACTGCACATAAATGTGGGGATTGATTTTCCATTTGGGGGCGTCAATCATTTTCCTAATAAAAGGAAAGGGGCAAAATGGGTAATTGAAAGTAGTCTTACCCAACCACCGGCATGGTCAAAGTGAGATAGTTTTCGTTCTAGAACCGCTTCTTTCCTTGTCAGCAATATCTGACTTTGACTCTTTAATTGCTACAACAGGAAACTATCAAGCAAGAGAATTCCCTGACAACGTGTCATCTTATCCAACCATTCTTTTCTGTCCACGTCATACTCTTGGTGTATGCACCATTGATCTTCTCTCCATTTGTCGGATAACAGCCCTACTCTAAAATCTAACGGCAGATTTAGTATAAGATTGATCGTACCGCATTATTTCCCTGCGTTTCGGCACTCAACGCATCATGTGTATTCGAATTACCAAACTATCCTTTAGGAAAGGTGTCAGTATTATTATTATTTATTTTAGTTTTTTTTTTTGGAAATAATTTTCCTCTAATTTTTTCCATTTTCTTTCCCTTTATATATTTTCTTATTATTATTATTACTACTATTTTTCCTTCATTGATCTATTTACGAGTCGGTTTGACCCAAAGGAGCTGTCTTTTTTTCTTCCTTCGGCTTCCTTCTTCTTCAATGTCGTTGAAGATCGAAACCCTCGGCTTGCGGATTCAGAGCAGAACATCATCGCTTTTTTCGTAGGCTTTGAATTTCGAAACGACAAAGACGATTTGATTTCTCTTCGCACTTTGCTCCTCTGTGTTTATCGGCTTCGGTCATTTTGTTAGGGTTTTCGGGAAATGAAGTCTCCCCTGGCGAAGCTACGAAGATTCGCACTGAACAAGAGCGATTCTAAAGATAAGAGAGATTTTCAACCTTCGGCACAGTTGGATGAACTAGCTCAGGCCTCTAAGGTTTTTTTTTTTTGGGTCTATTTTTAATTAATATTATTATTTTTACTTATTTTTGTTTTAGTAACCATTCCTGAGCTGCCTTAGGACCTGTTGGATATGCTCAACAGTAATATATGTTAGAAATGTCGAAACTTTGATAAAATTAGTTAAAGGGTTTTAACTCATTCACCAAAATAAAATAAAATAAAAGTTAAAGGGTTTTAAACATCAATGTTTATACTTGGTGAGCGCTCTTGAATATAATTGGAGGCTCTCCTTAGTAAATTGATGTTAATTTCTCTGTGAATTTAGCTAATTTTTGTGTATAATTAGATGGCCGCCATTTGGTTGCATCTTGGGTGGTATTTTATTTTATAGCTTGTCTAAAATTGTGGAAAAATCATATATATGTATATATTTGGGGTTTTGAAGCTTGATTTATGTGCATTTAAATTTGATTAAGCCCTACGTGGATCATGAGCATATTCTTCATTTGTTCACTGAATTATTAAAATTATTCTGTTGAAACTGGACTTGATAAATAGTTATTGACGCTCAAACTGAGATATTAATTTTCGGTGCTTATGGATCAGGCATATAACATTAATTATTCCATTTAATTGATGAAATATGAGAGATGGGCTATGATAAATTTTTATTTTCAACGAATTAACGGTGTGATTAAGTGGAGAAGTAAATTGTGTGATTTTTCTCTCTCTATTTTTAGGAAGGCTAGTTGCACACATACTCATGAATGTATATGCTTGCACTTTTTGTGGATGTATAGTTGCTGTATGGCCTGCTCATGTTTTTCGCCGTTGGTCTTTTCTAATTTTTTTTTTTAATTCCCTTATTTATTCAGGACATGCAAGATATGAGAAATTGTTATGATAGCTTGCTTTCTGCAGCTGCCGCTACAGCAAATAGTGCATATGGTAAAAGTTTTCTTCTCCGTTTGATCTGTACATTAAATGAGAGCTCGACATCTAATTTAGTAGCCACATTGACTGTAATGCTGCTGGAACTTATTGGTGTTTCAACTGTTTGAAATTCATGCTTCCAGAAGTTATAACAGTGAACCTAATGCCATAAATAATTTGTGTTCCTTCAACTTAACATCATAGATTTCTCTAATTTCATTCAAATATGCACTTTCAGAGTTCTCAGAATCCCTGCGGGAAATGGGTGCTTGTTTACTGGAGAAAACTGCCCTTCATGATGGTGAAGAGAGTGGTAATTCAATCTAGATTTATCTTTTTCCTTTGCTTGGGGAGATGCAGAAGATATGATTTTGTTTTTTGTTTTGTTTTGTTTATCACATTGATAATATGTATATCATTGAATTTTGAGGAGTTATATCACATATTACTTGTTCTTTAAACAGATCTACATTTTATGTGCAGGCAGAGCTTTGCTAATGTTAGGGAAAGTGCAATCTGAACTTCATAAACTTGTCGATGGTTATGTGAGTGCACGTACCAATTTTAGCATTATTTATGACATTTATAAAAACATAGCAAAGTCATCTCAACCTTGTGTTGACTAGTTGCTTTCTTTACTTCAGCGTGCACATATAATTCAGACAATTACAATTCCATCAGAATCTCTTCTCAATGAACTTCGCACTGTTGAGGTTTGTTCAGAGATTTCTCTTTTCTAATCTTTGTTTGAGGAATTCACATATTACTTGGCTATAGATGTTTCTATATTTCTAAGCCTAAGAGCATGGTCTATATTTCGATGCATTGTTTTGATCAACCATGTTGAGTTTGTTAAGCTATATGGTCTGTACAGATTTCTTTATTCGTAGTTCTAATAGGGTTAGAGCGCAATACTTTTTTGAGAGGACCTACTTTCAAAAATATTAATTTAGCAGATTCTTTAACTTTTTTAAATTTATAAATGACAATGGCATCATTATTCGCTGCTTGGATGTGCAAGGATGAAATGCAGAACATGTTTGCTGCTTTGATTTGTTTTGAAACCATCGCTCAATTTGTAGTTCTTTAGTATCAGATCTTTTAATATAATTCATCTGGAAATTTAAATACAATAAAAGTCGGTGATTTTGTTAAGTCTTTTGACTAGTTTCCATACCATTCCCTGATTTGTTTTAAAGTAGAAAAAATTTTCAATTGTTCCTCGAACATTCATCTTAGTTTGTCTTGTTTCATGTCTGTGGATGATTGTTTAGACTTTAGATATCATATATGTATGCATGTATTTACTCCAATGTCTTCCAATGCATTGATTGTCATTGGAGATGAGTTTTGTGTGCCAAATTGCAGCAGCGAACATTATGGTGGCATGTACTAGGTACTTAGCACCATTTATATTAGTATTTAATTCTTAAACACTAGAGTTTGTTATTAAGGCATATGCTTTAGAAATTCAATGAAAACCTTTCTTTTTCCCATCTTAAAGGTGTTAGACTACAAAAGGTTCCATATATTTTGACATCATGGGGACACATTTACCACACTTTTATTTCTTTGCAAGCTTTTGTGCTGGTTTTTGAATTGTGCTCAGTATCGTGATTCTTTGTTATTAAGGCATATGCTTTAGAAATTCAATGAAAACCTTTCTTTTTCCCATCTTAAAGGTGTTAGACTACAAAAAGTTCCATATATTTTGACATCATGGGGACACATTTACCACACTTTTATTTCTTTGCAAGCATTTGTGCTGGTTTTTGAATTGTGCTCAGTATCGTGATTCTTTGGTACAGGAGATGAAGCGGCAATGCGATGAGAAAAGGTCTGAGCCTTTAAATCTTTTGACCTATTTTGCTTTTTGAAGTTAAATTTCTTCTGAGAGGTGAATGTCATCTTTAGGGATATATATGAATATATGGTGGCACAACAAAAAGAAAAGGGCAGGTCGAAAAGTGGGAAACGTGAAAGTTTTTCGTTTCAGCAATTGAAAGCAGCTTATGATGAATATGATGATGAGGCAACCTTATGTGTTTTCCGGTTGAAATCTCTAAAGCAAGGGCAATCCCGAAGCCTTCTAACACAGGCAGCTCGTCACCATGCAGCTCAGGTTCATAGATAGCAACCTACAAATTATAAATTTTAAGATTTTCTTCCTTTGATTGTTGTTAAAATCCATGTTTTTATACTGCTTTGCATTCAGTTGAATTTTTTTCGGAAGGGACTTAAATCACTTGAGGCTGTCGATCCACATGTGAGGTCGGTTACAGAACAACAACATATTGAATGCCAATTCAGTGGACTAGAAGATGATGATGGCGAAGACGGTGAAGATGGAAATGATGATAATGCAGATTTGGAATTGAGTTTTGACTATAGAACAAATAAGCATGGGCTTGATGCTGTTACGGCATCACGTAATTCGATGGAGGTGAGGATTTTTATTAGTAGTTAAAATAAACTTTGATTACAAAAAGAAAACGCTGAAAATTGTTATTTGCATGGAAAGCTAATAGTACTGCCTCTTCTTATTGGTAGTGTAAAAGGTCTCCAAGAAAGTATATTATCGAATCGTTAATATCCGCTTTACTCTTCACATAGAAACACCCATTTTACATTCTTTTCTTTGCAAGTATTAATACATGTCAGAAGAATAGAACATTTTAGAACATTTTATAGAAATTTCTTAGGTTCCATTTATGAATATTACTGTAATGGTAAAGTTATTGGTTGTATTGATGATAAAATTGCTAGGAAGCTATTCCTAGTTTGGAATAAATAAATATTTAGATACGGGAATGGGTTGTTACTAAATTATTCCCATGATAACATTCTTTAGAACAATAGATTCCACTGTAATAAGTAATTGGCTTGTGAGGAATAAATTCAATTTAAACCCAAAAGTAAATTCAAAACATTAGGAAAGGGGTATAGGTGGAAACTGAGATCTCCAACCTTACTACTTTGGTATCAGTCAGATTTGTGTTTCATTTGAAGCAGGTGCATTACTGTTGAGGTAGTAATAACATTAGACATAGTTATCATCATATTTTAATTTTGAGATCTCATCGTCTGTAGCTTAATTTGTAGGTAGATGAAGAGGAAAATTCATCTCCCCGAGCTCCAAAAGGGGAAAGTGCCGAGGTATAATCCTTCATTCCTTTTTGTTGGTAATTTTGAGCTCTTGAATTGAATGTCTTTTCAGTTCTGGTCGATTATATATTGTCACATTCATCTACTTTTTTCTGAAACAACTTTCTATGGTGACAATCAGAAAACATTAGTAATCTGAATTCTTATCATCTTTTTTCCCTTAACATAGACTGTACCTTTGAAGTCACAAATATAAACCACCAGTTCTTATTCATAACTTTTCTTTGTATAGATTAATTTAGATAAAAGTCAAGCTGATCTCTTGGTGCCAAGTAGAGATGTGAGAGTTGGCAGCTACTCAGCCCCAATTTTTGAAGATAAGAAATTTGATCTAGCTGATAAAGTTAGACAGATGCAAGCATCAGGTGCACGCAAGTCTAACACATACGTGCTGCCCACGCCTATTGATGCAAAGGGTTCAATATCTTCAAAAAATACAAGTTCAATTAATCCTAGGCTAGGTGGACGGGGCCACTTGTGGCATTCGTCCCCTTTGGAAGAAAAGAAGCATGAGAAAGACTATGGGGATGGTAACTTGGCAGGGCCTAATAACTTAAAAGCACAGTTCCCGCTCAAAGAGAGCAGTACTAAATCCTCCACCCTACTACCTCCTCGTCTGGCTGAGGGACTTCGACTTCCACAGCTTGATACGGTTAATGCATCTGGAACGGTTTCTTGTTTACCTATCCCTCAGCTTTCATCTCCAAAAGTGTCTCCAAGTGCTTCACCTCCGCTTGTTTCCTCACCCAAGATAAGTGAGCTTCATGAACTTCCTAGGCCCCCGGGTAGTTTAGCTGCCAAGCCATCAAGAACTCCTGGTTTAGTTGGCCACTCTGCTCCTTTGTTCTTTAGAAATCAAGAGTTTAATCCAACAAATAGAGTCCCATCAGCAGCATCAAATAAGGCATCTCCTCTTCCAACTCCTCCATTGGTTGTTTCACGAAGTTTCTCTATTCCTTCCAGCAGTCAGAGATCAATGACGATGCATGTAACTAAACATTTTGATTCTCCCCAAGTTTCCAACAAGACTGAAAATGTTAATTCACCTCCATTAACACCTATTTCCCTCTCAAACATCAAGCCAGGACCAACTGTTTCTGAAGTGGCCTCTCAGTCTAGTCCAATCCAAGGTGAGGTTGCCATATCCATTATATTTTTCACTGTTTCGTATTTCAGTCTGCTTTGAAGACTATGTTGCTTATGTTCATTTGTTCTAAATATGATGAAAATTGCAATTAAATTTTCCAGTGGCCTCTTTCTGTGAGCCATACAAATTCTGGAATCTGTTTCTCTTGATATATAGGTTGAACAATTTTGATAAATATGGAGTTCATGTCATGCTGGTTAAAACCCTACCAG
The DNA here is from genome assembly GCA_003254975.1 of Ochetophila trinervis. Lineage (NCBI taxonomy): Eukaryota > Viridiplantae > Streptophyta > Magnoliopsida > Rosales > Rhamnaceae > Ochetophila > Ochetophila trinervis. Next base: position 6,452 of record QANX01006036.1, read on the forward strand.
TTTCCACCACCACCCCTAACATTGGGTCCTAAAACACTGTAATTCTGAATCCAGTGGATGCAGGTGCGGGCTGATTTCGTGCCTCATTAGGTGAAGTTGCCTGTGAATAAATTGAACAATTTTGATAGCTGAGGAGATTTTCCATGCTCATCATCCTTCACCACCACGACCATGATCACCATGAAATGCAAAACTATATAATTTTCTATTAATTCGGAGTTGAAAAAACTCCAGTGGAAGCATGTTGGAGCTGATATCATGCAATATTAGGTGAAGCTATGGCTTTTTTTGGGCCTGCCAAGAGAAGGGCTGTTTTTGGCCTCTGTATTGTTTATGTTAGTGCGGTCTTGTAAATATGATGTCATTATGAATTTGTTTAGTCTCTCGTCCACAAGCTTTGTTCATGGTTTTGTTAATTATGGTGAGAAACTAAACTGTACACGTTTTGTCTTTCCATGTGTCGTGTATATCTTTCTTCAGATGAGGAATTTTGTTTATTTCGGGGAGTAATTCACCAATTAATGAAAATGAGGATTTTGCTCATATGGATTGATGATATAAGGCCTTCTTGGCTTTTAGAAACTCTAGTAGGCAAAATGAACATCGTATTGACTCGAATGAATTATAAATTTCAAATGTATTTTTAAAGCAATCTAAGATGTTATATTACTATGATGGTTTAAATTAATTATTTAACCAAAAAATCAGATAAGACTTTCTCAGTTGAGGATTAAATTGAGAATAAATGGGATTAATTATTTAAAAATTACATTTAATATCAGATATATATAATTCAATAATTTTAATTAACTAAGTTTACTTATTTTTAATTTACAAAATTGAGAATGTCTTCCCTCGTTGTAGCAACCAACGAAAAAAAAGATAGAAAAACAGGTAATTAAATTACACCTCACCCTGAAAGGAATTTCCGCTGGTAATTAAAGTACACCTTATCCTGAAAGGAAAAGTTTCGGAAATATTAGATTAGATTTAATTTGCTTACCTTGTTAGTATCTTGCATTTAATAATATACTTCAAAAAATAACTTAAAGAAAACTTCTAAAATCTATTTGCCATGGTTAAGATAATAATCTAATGGTGGAGCAACCTATTTGCAATCTATTATTATTATTTTTTGTAAATACATAAACATTAAAAGAACATTTCTATATATCAGAAGTTCAAACATTTTTTGCTACAAAATTTTTATTTTTCAATTTGTAATAAAAAATAATAATTTTTTAAACATGTTACACATTTAACTGAATTGTTTTTAATTTATTATTTTAAAATATCAAAATGGTAACCCATCCAATGAAATTGGGATTGGAAGGGGATTGGTTTTATCATTTGAGTTTCAAATTTTATACACAGTAACAGTTTACATAGGTTTTTGTTGTATTGCATATTTTTATGAAGATATTATTGCATTTAATGAGAAAGACTGAAAAGAAAGTAAAATCCATTTAATTATAATTTATAAATAAGGGAATCTTCACCAAGCAAATTAATTAATAATTCTCAAACCCATTTTTGTTTACAGTAAAACAAACATGGATTTTCTTCAATTCCTTGAAATCTTTTCCTTGCCGTATTTCTGTTTATTCATTCGAACCATTCTATACAGATCTTACTGGAAGTTCTTCAAATTGGTCATGATCGAACTCCTCGGCAGCAGGATACGTCAGCCATTTTCCTCAATTTCCTCGCCGAGGAATGCCGCCGGTTTTTGAGATTTTTGACGACGAAGTCGGAGTTGGCTGAGGCTGTAAACCTTTCGTTGGAGCTGAGAAAGTTGACTAACAGAGAATAGTTCTTTTGAAATGTAGACTTAAAATTAGATTATATATTTTTAAGAAGGAGAATTTCATATACACTCTCCAGCGGTATAAAATAATTTTAAAGACGACTTTGTAGTTTTGTATAATGTATAAATATTTTTTAATAGTTTTATATAATATATAAATACTTTTTAAAATTTAACTGCCATCTATTTTAATTTTCTCTCTCTCTCCCTTTTCATCTCTCTCATTTTCAACTCCCTTCTCTCTCCTCCTTCCTTCTCTCNTTTTTTTTTTTTTTTTTTAGGAGTAGTAGTGGAAAATGAAGATGGTGATAACGCATTCAATGCGTTAGCCTCCACTAATAGTAGTGGTGAAGAATAATTAGAATGATTGATATCCATTACATATGGTCTATGTTAAAAGTTCAGCCCACCATTACAAAAAATCAAGGGTATTTTACATCAATTTCCTTTTAAATTTACCTAAGTTACAATTAAATTTATAAAATTTGCCCTAATAACATCCTTCTCATTTCTGTTAGATTTTCATCAGTTAAATTTACTCTCTCTCCTATGTGGCAAAGTAAAATACGAATATGCCATCAACATCGAAATTTGTGACTGTCTACTTGATTTGAAATGAAAAAATGAGAAACCAAAAAAGGGTTTGCAACGGCTAGTAACCCTAATTTTACATTTACACCCCCTGAAACATTTTATTATTATTATCAAATTGGCCTAAACTGCTAGGCTGAATCTGGCATTGCAACTACACCCCTTACAACAGCTATATTGCAATAATATGGCCTTCGAACAGCTATTAAAGTAGCAAACACAATACCCACAAAAACAGTGTATCAGCCAGCAAGAAAGCAACAAAAACTCAGTTAAAGATGGCTTCATCAAGTAGCAGCAGTCATATTAATGGAAGCTTCATCAAGTTCAAAAACAAAAGATGTCATTGTGGAAAGAGAGCAGGTTTAAAAATTTCTGAGTCATCAAATAATCCATCTAAGCTATATTTTTTTTGCTTACAGGGAAACTTCAAATATTACTTTTTTTAGACCTCTGATAATGAAGAATATACAAACGAAGATGATGTAGACAGTAAAGAAAGGCATAGAGGATTGAATGAAAAAGCTGAAAATTATGATGTACAAAATCTCAATGCAAAGGTGCAAAAGCTGGAAAATATGCAGCAAGTGTTGAATTTTATGATGCATGTAAATATACTACTTTTTGGCATCTTAGCAGGTGTAATAAGTGCAATAAATATGAAATAAAATTGATTTGCTTCTATGAATATGAGAATACCATATTTTATATTAATAAAACTGTATATAATACAAAATATATTTATTAGGTGATGTCTACACAATTGTTAGTCTTATATTGAACCTGTGATATAATCCTAAGCTAGGATTATACACTTGCCCTCGCATTCTTATTGAAAGTCTAGCAACTGCATTTTCTTCTTCAGATTCACTCTCAACAGGGCCATCATCATTGTTTGACTCATATCTTGGTGAGTCATCATCCACCTTATTATCAGACTCCAAATGTACATTGACAGTTGCATCCACATCATATTCCTCATCACCACTCCATTTGAACTGCTCATCTTTCATGTTTAAGTTGAACTTCCCATCTATATTTTGGTTTTCAACCTGATTTGCTTCAGCTTTAGCATGATAGTTTGGGTGATATGAGGAGGGGATGCAAGGGGTGGGGATGTAGGTTGGGTGGTCTGAGGAGGGGATGCAGGGGCTGGGGATGTAGGTTGGGTGGTTTGATGAGATGATGCAGGAGCTGGGGATGGGTGTTGGGTGGTCTGATGTTGGTTTAAACATTTCATATATTCAGAATCACATGAATCTGAATCCATTTCAGATTCTACTTCACAAGAATAATCAGAAACTACATTCTCATCAATAGATATGATAGCTAAAGGCTCCATATTACTGTCTATGTGGATTGTGTCTGTGTTGTTATCTCTAAACAATCTAAACATCTCTAAAAAATCCCTGTTATTCTCTATAAAATATGTAACCCCCTTAGACCAATGTAATCTAACCGTAGCAGATATTGCAGGTTTCACTCCTAAGTTCATTCTCTCATTACAAGTCATCATTTCAACATCTGTGTACAAACACACAAAGCTATATTTTTCTTCATCTACCAACAATAGTTCCAATTCTTCTCCAAATATGTGAATATAAAGCTTGAACAATATTATGATTTTGAAAATGCAAACTAGTATACCCAAAAAAAAAAAAAATAGTCATATTGTATTAGTCAAAATAACCAGGTCATTCAACAGTGCCATTAAAAGAAAAAAAAATTGTTTTAAGTACGTGGCGTTGTTACACCTTCAGTACGAGATTTGAGATCTCCTTTATGCCAGTAGCACACAACTAATGGTTTCCAGCCTATATATTTAAAACAAATATTTATTAACATGTTCCAATATTACATGAAAATAAAACAGAATGATGAACAAACTCATTAGTTATATACACAAATACATGTTGATAAGAATATGTTAAAAAAAATTTGTTTTAAGTACGTGGCGTTGTTACACCTTCAGTACGAGATTCGAGCTCTCCTTTATGTCAGTAGCACGTAACTAATGGTTTCCAGCCTATGTACTTAAAACAAATGTTTATTAACATGTTCCAATATTACATGAAAATAAAACAGAATGATGAACAAATTCATCAATTCAATTGTTGTTACACACACATTAATTGAAATATAGAAGAATGAAAGGCTTGGAATCCATACACTAATCAGTTCAATTTTTAAAACAAGTCATTCATATCAGCTGCACAAACACACAAAAATTAGCTCATCAATGATACCCTAAACACATATCAAAGTGGCAACACATATATGTGCTCAAAACCAGATTTGAAATTATCCTGCCATAACTAATGAAACTCAATTTGAAATTTAGCCCCAAAAAATATACTTCAAGACAAACATTTCCTTATAAGAGTCGGTCAAAAAAAAAGAAACCCTCAAAATACCTTCAAGACAGACATTCTCTTCTTCTTTAAAATTAAGTTGGCAAAATCTCATACACAAACAAAAAATAGCAAACAACATTTGTTCAAACAATCCAACATCCAGAAAATCCAAAATCCATAAATTTAACTAAAAAAATTCGTCAAAAATATCGAAAACTAACCTCGTGTTCGTCGTGTTCCTCTGCTGTGCACAATGTGAAATTCCTCTTCGGAATCTTCGATTCAGAACAACCCAAATAAACCCAATAAAAAATCCAAGTTATTAACTCAAATATTCAAAACCCTAAACGCAAACTTCATTGTAATATTAGGAAATTTTTTGAAAACTAATCTCGTTTTCCTCAGATTTACTTCTACTCTGAAAGTTCTCTTCGGAATCTTCGATTCAGCACAGCCAGCAAGCCCTAACAATCTATATAGCCCTTGCTGATCCTTTGAAGGGAAACACTTTTGTTCTTTCGCGCCAAACGACACTATGGAAGCTGGTTATGGAGAGGAAAATGGTTCGAAGAGGGAAATGGTTTGGCGAGGGAAATGACTTGGAAAAGAACAGTCACATCTGTTCGAATGAGTTCGGGGAAGTCAGATGGATTTTCAGTGTCAGTATGCATTTCCAGAATAGCAAAATACAATAATACCCTTGTCCCGTTAACTTAAACGAAAAACAATCTAACAAAATGGAGGGGAATGTCATTAGGGCAAACCTCAGGGATTTAATTATAATTTAGGAAAACCTCAGGTATGGGGGATGTAATAAACCCAAAAATCAAAGCTAAGCAAACCATCAAACATAAAAGAAAATAAAATATTAAAATAAAATTAATGTAAAATATCGCAAAGAAATCATTCAGATTGTGAACACCACGGCACTACCTTCCCAAGCTTCTCCAATTCCTCTACGCAGCTCATCATTCTTGAGTTTTGTCTCTCCCTCACCACCCACAAGAATGAACATCTAAATCCCAACAAAGCCTTTCCAATTTTTGTACCCATACCAGTACCCGTGGAAATAATGGTAGCAGATGCAAAAGACGGTAGCCGGCTGAATCCAAAGCTGCGCCGATGGAATTCCATGCTCGTCTGCCACGTGTGCCGCCTAAGGGAAAAGCAGGTTATAAACGCAGCTGAGAGGATAACCTTCGTTTGCGGCGGAGACTATGAGATCACCAAGAGTTCGAGAACCGCACCATTTTATCTCTAAGAAAAAATGATATCCGTTGTCGCCGTGCTTGTAGCCTTCGGAGAAGTGGGAAAACGACAAGCGGTCGTCTACGGCGGCAACGAAGTTGGAGCTGGAAAGTGGTGATTTGGTCTCTGAAGAATAATGAAAAGAGGTTTTGTGCTTTTAGAGAGAGAAAGAGAGAGGGAGAGAAATACATTTTGTGTGCGAGAAAAAAATTATTAATTTTTAAAAAAATATTATATTTGTTAAAAGACCAATTTACTTTTATATTGTTAACTTTAACAGATTTGTATTGACGGCAGAAAGTATTTATGCATTATACAAAACTACAGAGTTCGATTTAGAATTATACTATACATCGAAAGGTCTTATTGAAATTTGCCTTTTTAAGTAGGAATATTCTACCACACAGCACATTATTACATGTAGTCATTAAATTTTTCAAAAGCAACCAAAAATTTGTTATATAGCACTATTAATGAGCACCCATGAATTTTGTACTTTTTTTTTTTTGCAATATATGTGCATGGATGTTTCAGTATTAATTAGTTGTATGTATGTATGTATGTATGTATGTATGTATGTATGTATGTATGTATGTATGTATGTATGTATGTATGTATGTATGTAGAATTCATGACTGGAAGTAAAGGTACAATAGCGATGACATTTGAATGGGCAATAGCTAGCAGGGATGATCAACCATCCAGATGTATTGGAGAAAGATCGAGTGTTGGGGAAGGACCTATTAGCCGGAGAATGATGGTTCGGATCTTCCAGACTTCCAAGCCATCCTAAACAACCATTGAGGCTATATTCATGAATTCGTTTGTTTAACACGATTAGATAAGTTGAAATAAGCTAGATTGTGATTGAATATGATAGGATAGAACATGATAAAAATATTTTAATTCAATTCTATATTTATTATTGTCAATCATATTGATTTTATATTATTTAAAAATAGTTCACGAATAATCTAATCTATTTAGTATGATTAAATAGTCCAGATTTTATTTAAATCAAAGTTTAAAATTTCACTTATAATCCAGTCCAAACAAACATGGAACAAAATTAATCAAATCGAGTTCGAGGGAACAAATATAGTTTTCATTTCCTATATATGCTCATGAGGAGATGTGTACAAGAATGCCAAATAGGTAGAAAATACATAATCCCTGAAAACACTACCCTATTTGTAAATGCTTGGGCCATTGGAGCGGATCCAAATTATTGAGAGAATCCGTTAGAATTTCAAACCGAAAGATTCTTACAAAAACCGTTGAGATCGAGAAAAAAAAATCAAATGGTTTCAGGATCATATATTTTTAGTAAGCTTCTCTATTAAAATTTTAACAAATAGAAAAAAATTAATTAAAGTGTACTTTAAAATAATCAAGTTTATTTTTTTCAATTTAACATTTTCATTATTTTATAAATTTGAATAAAGTTACTTTGTAGGAGGATGTGCAGGGGCATGAGTTTGGCAATGCACATTAATATTTTGGGGGGTTGGGTGGTCAGTTTGATCTAATGTTTTGCTTGGAAGATCGACGGCCATGTTAATATTGTTTTAGATATGGATGAAGCTCATGGATCAAACTCTCTTGATACTATCATCTTCTTCCACGATTCATGACCATATGGATAGAACCATTATAATGATTGAAATGGAATTAGGACAGAAGACCCAAGTTTTATTTTTATTTTTTTTTAATTTATATTTTTTTTAACAATATAGCTGCTTTATTTATAACTATGAATTTGTAATTCAGTCCACAATCTCTTTGTAGCTAAATATGACAACAACACCAACACATCAAAATCAGGAATCCACAATAAATTGGGGTTCCAAATCATATAAAAACTTTGCAGAGGCAAAGCAATCATTACAAAATAAAAATAAAAATATCAACTTCACAAACGATGCAAAATCAGACACGATATTGAAAGCAAACCCAAATAAATTGAAGTGGTGAAAAAATAAATTAAGAGGAGAGAACTTGAAACAAGCTCTTCCATAAAACTATGAAGCTGCAATGCATTATCAAGTGTCGAATTAAGAAAATTGAAACCTCAAAACCCTTTTGCCTAATTCTGCCTCAAAATTAAGAAAAACCAAAACACCAACTTGGAAATTCTTTTCTTTCCCTTTCCTTCCACCCAAAACACAAGTTTCCAAACACATTCAAGCGCCTATAAGCAAAATTCCCTGCGATAATCATAAAAAAACAACTATTAACGAGAAACTTAACTAAATAGAACCCTAAGAACTTTGATTTCCACTACAAAAAAAAAAGAGATTTCTGTGACGGAAGCAAATTCGTCACAACATATAGTATGTGTGACGGATTCGTCACACAATCCACCAACTATGACGGTAACTAACCCGTCACAGTGCTTTCGCAATAGCCCCGACACAAATTCTCTTCAGTGACCGTTTACTGTTTATTGTCACAAAAAATGTAGTTTAAGTGACAGAAAAAATCCGTCACTTATATGCCAACCCATTGTATATTTCCGGCGAGCCACCGCCGGCAAGGATTAAGTGATGGATCCTCTTCCGTCACAATCACGACATTTGTGACAGTAGTATGACGGCTAACCGTCACTGTTACTTAATTGTGACGACCAACTAACCGTGACAATTGTGAGGCTTAGTCACGACTTTGTGACGGATTCCTGTCACAGTTGCCCAATTTATTTTGTGTCGCCAACGACAGTATTCTGTGACAACTGTGTGACGGGTTTTTGTCACTGATATATAATTGTCACTGTTCGCAGCCGTAACATAAATGTTGTTGTGACGGTTTTGTGACGGTTCTCCGTCACGGATATATAATTGTTACTGTTCTCAGTCGTCACTTATACATTATTTTCATGCCATAATATCATGTCTATATGTACTAATTAATACAAAAATTCACTTTTATTTACATATCTGTGACACAACTTAAAATGGATAATATTGTATTGTCACAAAATATCTTTTACATAAAAAATTCACTTTTATTTACATATATTTGACACAACTAAAATTTCAATTTACATTAAAATGGATAATATTGTATTGTCACAAAATATCTTTTACATTCAAATTCTAACACAAGTACACTAAGCATAGTGTATCACATATAATAAGATTTACACAAAAAAAAAAAAAANAAAAAAACAAAAAAACAAAACAAACTCCAATGCTCATATTGGAGCAGCTGAGATACAAATTGCAATAATTAAGTACCTAGCAAGTAAAAGATAAAAAAAATTGTAATTTGATAGCACTGATTCCATATCAAAGCAACAAAATTAGCAGCAAGGACCTGCAATTGATAGCACAGATGAAAAGTTGAAAATTAAACTTAACAGGATAAATTAATATACCAAACATGATAATAAGAATAACAGCAAACACATGAATATGATTAAATATACATTAATTTGAGAACAAATAGGCAATGATGGCAACTTTCATTTTTGACTTGTACTTTGAATATGAAAGCTATGAATATGAAAGCTATATACTTGCCTTTACAAATCTGCAAAGTTATTAATGTTATCTAAAAGAGAAACAAAATTAAATATGATGTACAACTATTGGACAGCAGGGTTTAATCAAGTTGCAAATACATACAACAAA